>PVKS010011122.1:0-57751 GCA_004027875.1 Aplodontia rufa
GACTAAAGGGCCGAATGGTTTCTCTCATCTCTGGAAGCCAGAATACATGGGGAAGCAGTAGGGTAGACGGCTAACCTAACAATAACTTCAAATTGTATGATTCTCAGTGTAATAGGGGAATGGCTCCCTAGGATACTTGGAGGGGTAGGGAGAGGGATGAGGAGGATAGGAGGGTGTATGAAGAACTCACAGGAGACTGGAGAGTGGGAATATGGGTGAACCATCTCAGAAGCAGATGTCATTCCTCCACAAGATACCCATTTAACATAAGAGTTCTTCTGGGGGAAACTGCAACAGGTGAAACCCAAGGTGGTCATCCATGTTTTGGCATTACCCCTGGATAACAAAGTAGGGGTTACTGATGGTTTGATAATGTTTCCCCCTCAATTGTATCTCTATATACTTCTAATAAAAAAAAAGAGGATCACAATTTCAAAGCTAGCCTTGGTAACTCAGGAGGCCTTGTCTTGAAAAAAACATTTTTTTAAAAAAAGTACTGGGAATATTGCTCAGTGGTAGAACTCTTAGATAGTATGCTTAAGACCCTGGTTTCAATCCCCAATAATACATAAACATACACACACACACACACACACACACACATATACACTAATAACTTAGAGAAATCATACACTTACTCCACCAATAAATGTACTACATTTTCTAAAATTTTTGATGAATTTCTTTTAGATTATCTTTAGAATCAGTTTAAGAAGTCATAAAACAAAATTTGTCTCATTACATTTTTTTTTTGTGTGTGTGTGGTACTAGGGATTGAACACAGAGGTGGTTTACCACTGAGCTCCATCCCAGTCCTTTTCTATTTTTTGAGACAAGGTCTTACTAAGGTGTCAAGGCTGGCCTTGAAATTTTCATCCACCTGTCTCAGGCTCCTGAGTCACTGGGATTACGGGTATGCCCCACCATGCCTGACTTTTCTCATTAATTTTTAAATCCATCTCTTTTACTTGTTTTTTGAAATTTATTTTAAGTCCCCCATCTTGTTCATTAAACTTATTTCCAAATGACTCTGATGACTTTAAAAACAAACATACCTTCAACTCAAAAATTAGTATGTGGAATCCTAGGGGCCTTACAACATCTCTTTCCTCCACCCTCTTCTCTTCAATTTTATAGTCAATGCCCCAGTCCAAGGCATCATTTCCCCCTCACGGGATCTCCCTTTTATCTAGTGGCTCTCTGACAATCAACTGTATTTAGTACTGCCAGAATCGCCTTCTCAAAGTATAGCTCCTGTCTTTTCTCCCTTCCTGCTGAAACATCTTCAGAGACTTCCAGTACAACGGGAAAGATTCCCCACTCTCATCTTCTAACATTTATATGCAGTGCTTCCTTTGTGCCAAGCATTTATTGTTCGAGATGATTATATATTTTTATATTCTTGCCAACCCAATGGGAGTAAATACAGATGTTATCCCCCTTCTACAGAAGAGAACCAAGAAACAGAGTGTGAGCCACTTGTCAAAGGACAAAGTATGTTTCATGTTGAGATTAGTGTATACTCTGGCTCCAGACTTCTACCTACCTCCCTGCCTCTTTTCCCATCTCATCTACTGCTCACCATTCCCTCTCAGAACCAAGTGTTTTTGTGCTTTGTTGTCTTTGCTGACAATTTACTCTCTGCTTGCTGAAACTTCTCCCATATTTTCCTACCCATATCAAGATCCATCTGAAATACTACCTATTTCATGAAACTCAACCAAATTCTTTGTCTATTCCACTGTATAATTCTACCATAACATTGCATTTTGTACAATATTAATTAGTGTGTACATTCCTCAACTGTATCTCTTCCAAGGGTAGAGTACTTTCTTATATCAACACAAGGTAGATTGGCAGGCAATCGCTATAACTGAAAAATAAATAAAGTATAGATGGGTAAAATCATGATTTTAACAAATATATATACTTCAAGCACTAAATATATACTTTAAGCAGTCAATACATTTTAATTGATATAAAAAGATGAGTATATTCAATATATTGTATCACAGGCTTTACAGGAAATTCCAGAACTATTTTGGATGGTATTCTAATAGAATTGCTTTGAAAGTGACAGCAGATTTTGATGCATTTGACTATCAATTTACGGAGTACCTACTACATGCTAAGCATAACATAGATAAAAAGTTTGAACACAGTCTCACTTTTAAGAGAAGAAGTCTAACTGGGATCACATACTTGGGATTCTGCAAAACATACTAACAGGGCATAGGTCTTCCTTCAGTTGGGACAATTAGGAGAAAACAAAAGAAAAAGTCCTTGAAGTAGAGATATATAATGTATATACTTCCATGGATTTTCAGAAAGAAGCCTCACATTTCATATATTTAACATGTAATAAGTCCTACATATGGTATTTGTGGAAATTTGAGATTCCTGCGGGGAAGATGCTGTATTAAAGTATAAATGGAGATGATAGCTTCGCCTGTCATCAAAGCTGTTTTTTTTTTTTAAGAGAGAGGGACAGTGAGAGAGAGAGAGAAAGCGAGAAACAAGTGTATTTAGTTTTTCACGTGGCCTTTGCTGCTCTGAGACTCTGCTGTATACGTGGTGCTGGGGTTTGAACTTGCAGTCGCACATGCAAGGCAGGAGCTGTAACCGCTGAGCCACCGCTCCAGCCCCAAAGCTGGTTTTAATGTATCTGTTAAGGGGTATATTTGAAGCTGTGCCTAAATCTCTACATAACAGCCTTAAAAGAGAGTTTAGGTTTTTAGAATTGCCAGTGTCTCTTGTTTGCAGTACCAGGGCTTGAACCCAGGCGTGCTCTGCCATTGAGCCATGTCCTTGTCCTTTTTTTCTTTTTAATTCTGATACAGGGTCTTGCTGTGTTGCTAAGGTTCTCGTTATTTGTTGAAGCTGAGTTCAAACTTGTGGCCCTCCTGCCTCAGCTTCCCAACTTACTAGGGTAACAGGTGTATGTCACTGTGCCCAACAATCAGATTTGTCTTCCTTATTTCCACAGATATCTGCTTGTATTGTGAGTCACTCTCCCTCTTCTTTCTATGGAATAAACCTGAAATAAAAAAATTTCTTTTTCCTTCAGTTTGTTTCATTAAGATATTTTCTACATAATTTATTAAAAAGAATTAGTAGCATATTATCCAATCCCTGCCAAAGTAAAGGTAATATAACACGTAGCAAAGTTTTAATCTAAAATAATTTAAAAACTCTATGTGTGGGGCTGGAGTGGATGCTCAGCAGTTACCGCATGTACCTGGCATGTGTGAGTACGCAAGTTCGAACCCTAATACCATGTACATAATGAAGTTTCGGAGCAATGAAGGCCACATGAAAAACTAAATAAAACTGATTCTTTCTCTCTTACTGTCCCTGTCTCTTAAAAAAAAAAAACTGTGTATGATTTAGGCAAATTTATCTAGGCTATTTATTTACTCTGGAGTGCCAAAGAAAATTTGGGTTACACTTATTCTTTTATACAATTGTAAAAAAAAAGATTTTATAAGTCTTTGTAAATAGTAGATGCCTTTGCCAAACCAAGATCTTTTCCTGAGGAGTTTATATGTAGGCACCAGCTATTGTGAAAGCAGGCAAGACAATGGAGGAACATGGTACAGCTAGGTATGCAATAGTAGGTCATATTTATAGCTAAAATATTCCTGGATAACAGAACCGGAGAATCAGGGGGCTGGAAGGGACTTCATTAACACTTTCTTTTTCCTTTGGCTGGAAACACATGTACCCACCCATTCCAAATAAATTAAGTGCATCCTTTGTTTCTTGCCTCTCAGAGTTGAAGATTCTGCTACCCTCTTTTGTCATCCATGCTGTGCTTATGTTGTTTCAGTCCATTTCTCTTCTGTCCCGAAGATGGAGAACCGGCAACCACTCTTTCTGCAAGAGCCTTCTGTACTTGAAGATAATGTTTAATCACTCATCAGCCTTGTTTGTCTCCAGAATAAAAACAAAGTAGGGTTGGTTTTTTTTAAAGGCTCTTAAAGGATGTGGTTTAATGGTGACCCACACATAACACTCGATTTTTACAAGCAAGTGAGGGAAGAGGAAAGAAATATACGAATAAAGGTGAATCAGGCTGGGTAGAGTGGGAAACAGAGGCTAAGAAGGAAAAAAATAAAGCAAACAGACATAATGAGCTTAAAAAATAAGTGAGTGCTGTGATATCCCAGGCACCGTGTGGAGTGCTTTATACAGTCATCGTTGTCATTATCACCGTCATCCTGTTAGCTAACATTCACTGAATGTGTACTCTGTCAGGAACCATTCTAAGTGCGCTTCATTTACGGACTCATGGGATCTTCAGAACATCCTAAGGAGAGGATTATTCCTGTGTTTCAGAAAAGGAAACTGAAACACTGGTTCAATATATTTATTTATTTTAGAGAAGGAGAGAGGGATATGTATACACATACACACACACACACACACACACACACACACATATATATTTATATATTTAGAGAGGGACACTGAGAGAGAAAGAGAAAATCAATTTTATTTTTAGTTTTTCATGTAGCTTGCATTGCTCTGACACTTTGTTGTGTAATGGTGCTGGGGTTCAAATCTGTATCCTTGCGCATGCTAGGCAAGTGCCATAACTGCTGAGCCACCACTCCAGCCCTGGCTCACAATATCTTCATGTATTTGGTGCTTCTTATAAAGCACATATCAGTATGTCTATTTGACAGATGGGAATACTGAGGACTGCAGAGTCAATAACATTGGCTGGTTAGTGGCAGAACTGGGATTTAAACCCAGAATTCCCAGTTTTAACTTGATGGAGAGAAAAAAAAACAATAAGCCACTTGCACTTTCAGAGTGCTTCTTACATGCCCCAAACTGTTCAAAGTATAAGTATTAACATAATTAATCCTCATAACAGTTCTGTGAGAATAGATACTAGTATTATTTCCATTTCACAGATGAGGAAACAGAAGCACAGAGACTGATGCCATTCAGCCATTAGTTGAGGAACTAGGATTCAAATCCAGGAAGTCCAGTTCCAGAGCCATACTCTCACCATGACACTGTACTGCCTCTTGTAATTAAAACACATAACATAACAGAAGCAATTGTCTGGGATACTGAAAACTGAGAATAGTCCTACAGGTAAATATCCATTGGCACTACCGTGTGGCCAATATTCACCGAGCACTTAGCAAGCACTCTGGTGCACACTGTGAGGTGCCACATAGCTCCCCCTTCAAGAATAAAGGTCTTTCCCCACTAGCTAATAGGAGTGCTAAAAGTTTCCAGCTGAAGAAAACCCTGCCCGTGGTGTTGGCCGAAGAGTGTTGGTAATGCACTGCAGCTCGTCTTTCTTGGGTGCCCAGTCCAAGGGCACCCCCTAATAACTCCCTGAATCTAAACCTGCCTCAGAGTCTGCTTCCCAAGGAAACCAGTCCGTGACAGGATGACAGGACATAATCTCATTTAATGCACATGTGCTAGGAATTAGGTGCTGTTGTCCTCATATGCTCATTTTGCAAATGAAAACACTAAGGCTCAACTTGTCCAAGGTCACAGAGTTGTTTGAGGATGAAGCCAGAATTTGAACTGAGACTGTCTAACTATAGAAGTGGCAACTTAACATCTATGTGATGTGTGCAGAGGAAATGACTTCAGTAATTGAGGTTTAACACTAATTCAGCATGTATTCAATCCTGAGAAACAAGAAAGGCATTTCTGAAAGAAAATCTAACATTTATGTTTAAAGAATAGGTGAGAATAATAGCAGTAGTTAGAATGATCTGAAATGCAAACAAGATAACCTTAAACAGTGTTTCTTCTGGCCTTCCACATGTTATTTCTTGGGAAGAGACAACTAAAATAAGAGGGAAGAGGAAAATGTTAAATTAAATGTATATCCTTATGTTATATTATCTTAGATTCAAAGAGAAAAGGTTTCATTTCATAATACGAGATGTTTATCATTTAATACATCTGTCTAACATCTTTCCTCACATAAGGGAAGTTGAAAACATAAAATCCCAGCATATGTCCCTGATTTTAGTGAGAAGTCACAGTGTATGATATCTGTCAGCAATATCCTAGGAGATATGGAGCACTGTTAAAAGATGGGTTGAAGAGGGGGCTAAGATGGCATGGAGCTGTAGCTTTAGCCTGAGTTATGGTACACAATCACAGATTTTATCCAATGTTGTAAATATCTAGGTGTTTTATCCATCTTAATTTTATCACTTTTTCCAGGACAGACAGATTCAACACATAAACAAATCTCTTGACTCATATGTAGTCTTAAATTGTGTGGAATCCACTTTTCAAAATGATGTTTCTTTTTTGTAGACATGGATAATTTCCTGTATTTTGCGTGGAAGAAAAGAGAAAAATGGCAACTAAAAAAATTTTTTTCCCCAAGTCTTAAACACTTTTCCACTCAGTACTCATGGCCTGTGTGCATCTTTGATTTCACTTAAAATCTAAAGTAAACCTGAAATATATCCAGAACGTAAGCAGGACTGAAAAAACAAATTCAGAGAAAATGGAATACAGTTAGCAAAGATTACATGCATCAGTGAACTGTACTAAATTGAACACTTTTATAAATGCCTGAGATTTTCTCTGCGAAACTGGGGAGTTTGAAAGAAAAATCAATAATGTTGGGGAAGGGAAACTCTCTTCACACATCTCTAATTAGTCAAGCAGAATCTGGTGGATTTCCATATTACAACTGGATCAAACTTGTGAAATTGGTTTTGATCCCAGACTCACTGGTACATCTTCCAGAGGAAGCTCCATTCCAGACAATCAAAGGCTTTTCAACCTTGAATGAGCCTGAAACTCACTCTTTTGGTTTGTGCACATCTTACACTGTGTTCAGGTTATATCTAATGTTGACTACAGCAAATCTCCCTGGAATTACCCTCTAAGAGCTCCATTTATGAGAACAGGCAAAGGATCTTCAAGCTGGTTGGTTTCATGTTTAGCTGGAGCCTTCAAAATCTATATTAGTAAGTGAAACCAGGCATAAAGAGGCAGGGTCCTTTAGATCTTTCATTTTTTAATAAATCGAATAAATATTGGCCATATTGTTTATATTAGGGCATAAACCCTCCTGTAAAGTCACTGCTCATGTCTAATAACAGAGTTGGTAAAGGGTTCCTGTATTTTTCTGAATAATCAATACCAAAGTTGCTGATGCAAATTTATTTGAACCCCAGGGAACACATCCTTTGAAGTTCTGGGAAAATTTTAAATATAGTGTGCAAATCAATAAGTGGACAAAAACATCTTTGTCAATGTGTTCAATTTTATTAGCAGAGAAAATATGTCCTTAAATGTAATCTCTCATTTCCTCTATGAACCTTTTCCTCAAATCACTTCTTTTATAAAAAACTCAAACGATCGCTGCTCATAAAACATTATTTTTGGCTGTAATTAGAAGTGGTATAGAGATACCTCT
Source organism: Aplodontia rufa (assembly GCA_004027875.1). Taxonomy (NCBI): domain Eukaryota; kingdom Metazoa; phylum Chordata; class Mammalia; order Rodentia; family Aplodontiidae; genus Aplodontia; species Aplodontia rufa. The sequence continues at coordinate 7,424 of PVKS010011122.1, forward strand.
CTGAAAAAGTATGGCTCCTCAGGGCCTAGAGTCTTTTCCTTTCCACGCTTTGTAATGCTCTCATGTTTTTTCTTTATCCATCAAATACATCCAACTTTTGGAGCCTGAGCTAACTGAGACAGTTGGAATATTTTCAGAAGGGATTCCCTGGTCTAGTTTTGTGGTATACCTTATTTTGAATGGGATTCATCTTTGAAATTAAAAATTTTTTCATTAGTGCCTATTTTCACAGTACACTAAGCAAAAATACAAAGCAATTTTTTTCTTACCCCCTTTTCCCCTTTCTCCCTTCCTTCTCTTTCTTCCCCTGTGGAGTTCAAATTAAAGAAAGGTGAAAATTGAAGCTGTTGTACACAAGCCTGATAGCAACATGCATATTTGATTTTTATGATGGATCTAAATTGCTGAATAAGGCCATGGAACAAAGGGAGACCTCGGCTTCCTGCCCATCACAAGCAGCCACTGAATGCAGAACAAAAGCTTTGGCCATTAGGGGCTCAGCAGGGATACACATTATATAAATGACTTTGTCTTCTCTGCCCCCTCCCCCCTACTGGGTGCACTGGACAAGGATGGGTGTGTGTGTGTATTATGATTTGCTAGGGCAAGAGATGAGAAATCCTAGGAGCAGCGATGGGAATAAAAATGAACAGCATGCTGTGAGTCAAAGGACCACGTTTTACTCGCTGGACCACTGTGGCTCTCAGTGCTGTCCTTGGAGCGCCATCTAAGACTGCTCTCCTAAGATATTTTATGTGCTTTCAGAGTAACCTGTAGCTTTTCTTTATGCTGCTTTGTTTCTTCATCAAGAATGATGAAGCAGAAGGGAAAATATCTAGAAAAAATATGAAACCCTGGCATTCCAAGGTAATTGGTAGACTTACTTAAAGAACAAATCACCATGCAATTCACTGGAGAACTAGGGTCCTGGGGAAGCACTTTATTCCCACTTCCAGGCTCAAAGCTTTCTTTTGGCAAGAAAAGAGAAGATACAGCAATAATAATCCAAACTATGACAACAGAGTCAACCTACTTTCAGGAGGTCCCATGTGATGGAGAAGTGAATGGGTACTACTGTTTTACCTGGCTTCAAAAACCAGCAATCCTGCTTTACAGAACCAGTCTTTGCACAAATTTATTTTGTAGAAGGATTTTAGTGGGCTTCACAAAGGCAAATCATTTTACCATTTCTACTATTGCTGAAAGGGGTAAGTAATGAGTGAGGATCTCTGCAGAAGTAGGTTGAAGCACAGAACCTTTCAGTACGTTGCTGAAAGAGACACAGTGAGTTGGGGGCAAGTTGAGATTGAAACCCAGGTCACTGGACACCCACTTCCATCTCAACCATCACTACATGCTTCTCAGGAAGAAACATCTCCGTGGTAAGTTTCTATTTCAGAAATTGCACTAAGATGTCCAGACGGTCCTCTGACTCTCTAACAGTGAAGAAGAAAGCCTTACTGTGAACCACAGGTACTGAAAGCCTTTCTGCTGTGTGCTGAGGAAACAGAACTGGGGGTTCTTGGAGAGGATGAATCACAGACAAACCCAACATAAAGGTATATACATCCTGAAATCACCTAACCATGATGGAATATGTAAAGCTAGCTAAAGGAAATGCTGCAAGAAAACTCCCCTTTGTCACATACTATCCTTATTCTGTCTCAAACAGCAGTTCACTTAAATAAGGCAAAATCTTAGACTTACATGAAAGATGTGAGGTGGTAAGGGACAACAGGGGCTATCACTATAGGGTAACTCTGACCTTGAGCTACAGAGGCCATCAAGCAACCTTCTACCATTTCGTTTGGTTCTCACTTTAAGGTGGTTAAACACCTTTCTTTTTAAAAATTGGGTAGGGAAAGGTCTCTAATAAAGACTACTTAGTGGATTAAGGTTAGTAGAGAGACTTATGCTTATTAATAGTTTCAAATAGCTAAATGGATAGATAGCTAAAGGGAGACCCTAACTCTGCATGGCCAGAGGTGAGTGGATGACACTCAATGTAAAGTAAGCAGATGCATGAGTATAGTACAGACTATGGTGTGGTTATTCATTTTGTAACAAGGCCTTTGAATCTTCACTTTTGCCTGCAAATACCCTATAGATAACAAAAAGCATGTTTAAAAACTTAGTATCTCTATTCCATTTTGCATCAGTCTCCTTGCTCTGAGTCATTGTGGATTCTAAGAACAACAGGTCTGATCATTAAACATCCTGTGAAGAGTCACAACTACCCACAGGCAACAGCTCTGCCTGACCAACCCTGAGATAGTGATGGACAGACCACACCTGAATAAAATCAGAATCACTGGGTTTGTCGCTTCTACAAACCCTCCAGCTAAGCAAACCCCCAAACCTTATCCTCATTCCCCTTTCTATAAAACCTCAACGTCATCGTCAGTCCCTCAAAGACAGGGTAAGGATGCGGGCCCCCTGGTATTCCTAGTAGATATACTGATTAATGTTCCTTTCCTGCTTATCACCATTACTTTTTACATTGGTTTTTTTTTTGGCGGGGGGAGTGGGTGGGTGAACTACCAGACCTGAGGCATTGTACTCCCAGAATCAGGACTCTGGCCTAGGATTCTGGTAAAAAATTTCATTATTCATTTATATGATTAATATTCATTAATGACCTCCTATGATTCCATGTACTGTGGATTCTGTTTGAATAAGACAGACACGGTCTTGGCCCCAAATAATATAATAATCTTGTGTGTGTTTGGGCATTGCTAATAGGATATTAAATAAGCTATGCTATTTGTGCCTAAGATAACATGTAACAAAAGGTATGAAGAAGTAGGGCAGTCCTCTATGAAAATGTTAAATGTTGCCTTGTCCTTTAAGGAGGAAGAGACATTTAAGTTGAGACAGGAAATAAAAAGACATGTTCTAGCCACCCACATTTCACCTCTTGGAGTAAATTTTGGGATATTAATTAAAAATGAGAGTCAAGGAAATAATGTATTTCTTTTGGTTCTTATTTTTCTTCACCTCTCCTGTATCTTACTGAAGAAGGAAACATTTATTTTGGTTAAAGTAAAACAACATATCAGTTTGGCAATAAGCCTTAGGTAATTAAAATTTAATTCAGAATAAAGTCCAAGTCCACAAGGTTATAACTGTGCTGTCCAAATGTAGCCACTAGCCACATGTGGCTGTTTACATTTATTCAATTTAGTAACATGAAATATAATTTAAAATTCAGTTCCTCAGCTACACTAGCCACACTTCAAATGTTCAACAGCCACTACACCCAGCCTTCCAGCTCGACTGTTAAGAGCAGTCACATTGGACATGCAGCTCCTCAGTCGCACCAGCCATCTCTCGAGGGCCCCGTTCCAAGTGAGTAGCGGCTATTATAGCGGACAGTGTGGACAGAACATTTCTAGATTGCGGAAAACGCCAGCGGACAGTGCCACAAGACTACCTGGCACGCTTTTCATTTCCTAACCTCATTTTCTGCTCTTTTTCTTGCTTATGCTACTTAGCCAGACTTGAATCTTGCTGTTCCTTGAGTAATCCAGTTAAGCTCCTGCCACAGGGTCTTTGTATGGTTTGGCCCCTACTTTTCTCTCTGAATCTGTCTTGTTCCACAGTCCCCAGCTATTTTTCTCCACCTCTAGTCATGCCAGCCTTCTTCCTCCCAGTACCCAGACTTTTGTTTGTTTGTTTGTTTTGTTTTGTTTTTCCTGTGCTGGGGACTGAGTCTAGGACCTCATACATACTAAGCATGTGCTCTACTCGGGAACGATACCAACAGCCTCCAGATCTTTCTCCCTCCAGGACTTTGCACATATTTCCTTCTGTCTGCATAAGGCTTTGCCAATATTTCAAACATCAACTCACTGATTACTTCACTAAGAAAGCCTTTTTGGTCTAGGTTAAATCCTCCTTTTCCAAACTCACATTCCTCTCTCATGACGTTGATTACAATGGCAGATTTATATTTGCTTCTGTCATTTTTTTTCTTCATGTCAGACTTTTCAAATGCATCAAGAGCACCATGAAGGCAGGGACAAGTATCTATGTTGATCATCGCTGTATTCTCAAAAGGAAGCAGAATGGATGGAAACAAAGTAAAAGCTTAACACACTTTTGTGACTGAATTATGAGTGAACGATGCATGATACAGAAAAAGTAACCAGTGGTAAACTAAAAGATATATGTTGCATCGCTTCTTGCATGCATGTTAAGTACCTGAATTTCAATGTGACAGTATTCACAATGAATGAAAATGAATGACATACACTATAATAATTTGGAAGGTATGAAACACTTTTTTCAAGTTAATAAAAAATATTTCTCCCATAAGAAAAATAGCTATTTGAGAATGACAGAATTATGGGTGTTATTTGTATTTTTTTGAGGTTATCTGAATTTTCTTATATTTCCCCACAATCAGGTGTTAATGTTATAGAAATTATTTTTTTTGCAAAATCAAGAATTATTCTGCTCCAGTGTAGCAGAAACCCAAGATACCTATGAGGAACAATGGTTAATGAAAAAGTACTTTTTTCTCGTTTTGACACAGTTAAATTTTTGGTTCTTCCCTTTGCTAATTCTGAACCTTAAACATATTATCTCACTTCTCTGAACTCACAGGTCAAATGGAAATAATAATAGGATACAGTACATAAGGGGGTTTAGGAGAATAAATGAGATAATATATGTAAATTGTTCAACAAATGATAAATACATATGCTAAAATGGGCCTACGTAAAGTAATATGGCTAACTAAGCCTACATCTCAATAATTATTCTGACTCTTGTGTATTGAAAGGAAAACATTTCAGTTTAAAACGATTCCACGTAGGCTGACAATCCTGGATTTGCTCCTGAGTTGACACCATCTTTCTTTTGAATGTGACTGGGTTCACAAAAATCCAGTAATTGAGATTAGTATTTTTAAGAGCGAGAGGGACAGTGATAGAGATACAGAGAATCTATTTAATTTAATTTTTCATGTCGCTTTTGTTGCTCTGACAGTTTGTTGTGTACGTGGTGCTGGGGTTGAAACCCGCCTACTCACGCAGGCCCTGCAAGACTGGTAAGCCTGGTAACTGCTCAGTCAGGGCTCCGGCTCCACCCACCTGAGATTAGTTTTGAAGAACTAAATTTATTCACTTAGTTAACAAATGTTTTTGTGTGTCTTCTGTATTAGGGATAATGTGGTTAGCAAAACTGATGCTAATTTTTCAGCCTTAATAATTTCTGGGGAAACTACTAAAAAAAATTCAGTTACCAACTGTCACATACATTATTTTCATATACAACTGTGATAATAAATGATTTTTAATAACTGCTGCTTATAGATGTACAAAATAATTTTGCAAGGGGATTCTCAGCATTAATGATATTATTTAAAATTGAAGCATCGCACAATAGTACATAAGTTACATAAATGAGAATATAGCCATATATTATCCAACTATAAAAATGTAGTGACAGAAGCTTATTTACTGGTACAGAAATATGTTTATGACATTTAGGTAAATTGAAAATTTTCAAAATTTCATGTGTAGTAAGAACTTATTTGCGTAAAGGTACATAATATAAAGTCTGTATAAGCAAAAAGACTAGAACAACATCAAATGCTATCTCTTTCTATATCAGTGGCTCTCAGCTGTGCTTCATATTAGAATCAATAGAAGTTTTTAAAACAATGCAGGGACACAACTAGAAATTCTGATCTAATAGATCTCATTAGGGGCCAGAGCATCGATATTTAAAGGAAGCATCACAGGTAATTCCACTGTATGGTCAGGGCCCCTTTTTAATGTCCGAAGCTGGTTATGCCTTCCTTCTACTCTTCCTCTTCATCGTGAGTCTTCCCCCAAAATAAGTATCAATTTTATCTTTTCAAGAAACCAACTTTTGGCTTTGCTGATGTCCTATATTGAATATTTGTTTATTATTTCATTAATTTATATTCTTTATTATTTTACTCCTTCTGATTATTTTCAATTTGTTTGTTCTTTTTTCTGCCTTCTTGAGGTAGTTACCTACATCATTGAGTTCTCACCTTTTTCTCATTTGTAATAACACATGCATCTAAAGCCAAGATTTTCCATCTAAGCCTGTTTTAGCTGAACCTACCACAAGTTTGGGTATGTAGTAATTTTCATTATAACCTTTCCTGTTTTCCTATTGTGATTTTTTTCTTGGAAAAAAAAATGGGATATTTTGAAGTATATTTTTATATATGGGGCTTTTCTAATTACCTTTCTATTTTTTCTTTTCTAGTTTAAAAACTGTAGTAATCTGAAAACACACTACACATGATTTCAATTCTTCAAAATTTATTGATACCCATGGATTGAATATACTTGTTATGGGCTGAATTTCTGTCCCTCTCAAAAAAAACTCATATGTTGAAATCTTAACCTCCTATGTGATGGAATTAGGAAGTGAGATCTCTGGGAGGCAGTGAAGTCATAAAAGTGGATCCCTCATGGATGGATTAGTACCCTTATTAAAGAGACCCTGGAGTGCCCTAGCTCTCTTTCTGCCATGTTAGGATAAATGAGAAGTCAGCTATCTACAAGCTGGAAGCGAGTTCTCACTAGAACCCCACCATGTTGGCACCTTGACATCCTAGACCTTAGATTCCAGCTAATAAAACTATGAGAAATAAATTCCTGGGGTTTTTTGCTTTGTTTTGGTACTGGGATTTGAACCCAGGGACACTCTACCTCTAGGCTGCATCTCTAGCCCCTTTCATTTTTTATTTCGAGACAGGGTCTCATGAAGTTGCCTAGGTTGGCCTCAAACTTGTAATCCTCCTGCCTTAGCCGCCTGAGTCACTTGGAGTCATGCACCACAATGCCTGATTAAATTTCTGTCCATGATACTGTGGTATAGCAGCCTTGCCTCCCTAAGACAGTAGTCCAATATGTATGTATGTATGTATATTCGCAGTGCTAAGGACTGAACCCAGGGGTACTCTAGCAATTCTCCAGTCCATTTTTTTTACTTTTTCTTTTGAGACAAAGTCTTGCTAAATTGCCAAGTCTGCCCTCAAACTTGTGGCACTCAGTCTCCTGAGTTTCCAGGATTACAGGTTGCATCACTGAGCGATATTCCAATTTTTAAATTTTTTTTTTAGCAGTTAAAAATAGAGTATTGGCCAAAAAAATGGATGAGAGAAGAAGCAGCTGTACAAGTGTTCCCAAGACCATGAGGTGACCTGCAGCATTTACCTGCTGAGTCGTAGCCTCTGTACTCAAGCCTCTGCAGGCCCTTGATGAGGGTTCTGAAAGTCTCCTTCCTCGTCCGAGGGACTCTATAGTTCATATAAGCAAAGATTCCTGTTCAAAGACAGAGAAAAAAATTCACTTTAAGAAAACATTCTGATCATATTTAAAAGAAAATACTCCTGAGAATGCAGACAGGAGGGCTCCCAGGCTGCTGGCTGAGAAAAATGTGGCCCTCCTTGGTATAACTGAATAGTGGCGCTTCCCTCCTGCTTCTAGAAGATGTCAAACTCAGCCCTTCCCCCTTGTGACAAAAATGCTCATGAACTCTGTGTCATACCCCTTGGTCATGCAATTCCACTGGAGAGCTGGAGAGAATTTATTCTCTGATTGTACTTGCAGAAAAAATCTTGCACTGTGGCAAAATTTGTAAAGATTAGCAAAGCAATCCAGCAATCTTTGAAAATTAAAAGTCCCCCAAGTCCATGCACTGTTTGATTTTCACAGAACATGCCTGAGATGAATCATAAGGCAGGTAGGGACAGAAGCTCGAGCCTTTGCTTTCACGTTCTACTTGTCTGTATGGCTTGGAGTTTGACTATAAATAAATACTACTTTTATAACAAAACAAAAATAGAGTATTGGTCAGGTGTGGTGGCACACACCAGTAATCCCAGTGACTCAGGAGGCTAGGGCAAGAAAATTTCAAGTCTGAGGTCAGTTTCAGTGACTGAGGGAGGACTTAAGCAACTTAGCAAGACCCTTAGTTAAGCACCCCTGAGTTCATTCCGCAGTGCCAAAATTTTTTTTAAAAAAAGCATTATGCAATTGTAGTACACACACTGAAGTTCTGACATATAAAATAAATAAACAGTTTTGTTGTTGGTGGTGGTGGTGTTTGGATTTTCGGTAATATGGATTGAACCAGAGTCACTTTGACACTGAACTACATCTCTTGTCCTATTTTTTTTTATTTTGACAAAGTCTCATTAATTGGCCTCAAACATGTGATCTTCCGGTACCTACCTCCTGAATCACTGGGACTGCACCACTGCATCCAGCCAGATTTGTTAATTATGTTCAAAATCCCCTCTATCGATTTGTCTGCTTGTTCTAAAGTTACTAAGAATAGTATATTAAAATCTTCCACTACAATTATTAATTTCCATATTTTCCCTTCTTGTAAACTTTTCTTAGCTATATATATTTTGAGGCTATATTATTAGGTACATATTCAGAATTATTTTAGCTTCCAGGTAAATTAATATTTTATCAAGAAATGTCACTATTTAGCCCAAATAACACATATTTTGATGGAATTTTTATATGATTTAATATAGTTTTGCCATGTTTATTCGGGTTCAGGTTTGAATACTTTAGTACATTGAATTATTGGCTCCAGTTCCTCACCTCTTCCTATATCTGTGTCCTTTGCCATAGGACTGCTATTCCTTCCATTAAAAGCAAAGTATGTCCCTGCCCTCTGACTTTGAGTTCAGTCTAAATCTCATTTCCTTTGAGATGTTAATAGCTATGCTGCAAACAGAGCCTTGAATTATACTTGTTGAACTGAACTTGTCCATGCTTCTGCCATCCATGAGAAGAATATATCCTGACTAGATTAGTGGTCTGAGGAAGAAGAGCAGACCTAGACTCAAATTCCACGTTAGAGCCAAGCTAAGGCTAAATCTGTTCAAGATTAATGAGAAATTATCAATTATTTTTGTCTTAAACCTTTGGATTAGGTGCATTATTGTAACAAAAGCTAATAGATAAAGAAAATAGTACCTTAGAATGGGGTACATAGGTAGTAAAAACTTAAAATATATAATGTGATAGCAGATTTGGAGTCAGAAAGCAGGTAGGAAATTGAAAATAAGAAGTCCGAAAAATAACACGCATGAGGCCTTGGGTTCAATCCCTCACCCCACAAAAATAAATAAAATATGATAGATTGAAAATAAATAATAAAAAATTGAGTGTGATGTTTGCCATACAGAATGAATTGGAATCAAATATATGAAAACCCCTGCAATTTATGAGAGAGAGAATAATTAGTAGAAGCATTGCCAGCCTAGACCAAAAGAAACAGTGATAACTTGAGGTATGAAATACTTTTGGGGGAGGGGATCTGGGAATACAGGAATTCATCTTACCACCTGGACAACAATGCACTGATGGAATCTGTCTAAGGTAACTGTGTTGGAACTTACTCTGGAGACTACTTCAGGGCTTTCAGCCTCCAGGGAAAGACTGGACAGTAAACAGTGATTAATTTCAGTCAGCTTTTAGCAAGGTGGCAGCTACCCATCTCCCAGCCCACTACTCTCCAACCCCATGGCAAGCAGCTATGCACCTGTTCCGGGAACAACTTGCACAGAAGTATGAGAACCAAGGTGAACAAAATGAGCCCTGTCCTTAAATAACAGGCATGTATGTTCTGATCACTGACTGCAAATCCTGATACTGAAGGAAAGCCTTGCTGCAAGTCTTCCTTACTCCAATGGAAGTCAATTTCCAGGGGATTTAAAGGACCAACACATTTAGCCCCCCTGAAATTGTCTCTGTTTACCTTTTTCAGGGTCAGATATTTAAGAACTAGGACACTGAACAGCAACTGTATATACGGCTGATTTAGAAAGTCATGCCACAGACCCAGGGAAAAGCATAGGCTCAGAAAAGACTTTAGGAGAACTTGTTGAAAACTCAGCCTATGAATGGTGGTTTAGCAGTTGTGGTGCTTGCCTTGCATACGCGACTACACAGGTTGGAACCCCAGCACCACACACACAATGAAGTGTTGGAGCAACAAAAGCCAAATGAAAATTAAAATAAAATTTATTCTCTAATAAAATTTAAAAAATAAAACTCCCTATGACACTTAAAAAAGTAAAGGAAAAAAGAGGCAAACCATGGGGAAGAGGAAGAATACGATTTCCATAGTTAAATTCATTTTTTGAACAGGTAGCAACAACAATAACAATATTACAAGACATTCAAAGAAAAATAAAAGAATGACCCATTGGAAGAAAAATAAGTAAATCAACAAACTCTCTCTGACAAATACCACCCAGGTGGCAGACTTACCAAGGATTTAAAAAAAAAATCTGCCTTAAAGATGCTCAAAGTCCTAACGGAAGATGTAAAGAAAGCCAAGAAAATGTAGTATGAACAAAGCAGAAATATCTATAAAAATATAAAACACTCAAAAAAGAAAAAGAAAATTTTGACCTAAAAAGTATAATATCTGAAATAAAAAATTCACCAAAATTACCCCCAAACAACTTTGAGCAAGTAGTAAAATCATCAAACTTGAAGGCAATTGAAATTCTCGAGTCTGAGGAACAGAAAGAAAAATGACAAAAGAAAAGTAAAAACAACCTAAGTGAATCAAGATCAACATGCATTGTGTGAACCTCGAAAGAGAGATTGCTGCAAGGGAGGAACAGAGATTATTTGAGGGTAGTTTGTACTCCCCAATTTGATGAAAGTAGTGCATATAAACACCCATGAAGCTCAATAACTCTAACATGAAACCAAAGAAGCCGACACTGAAACACATTACATCTAGCCATCAAAAGCCAAAGAAAAGATCTGCAAAGCAACAGGATAAGCTACTCAGCACACACAAGTATTCAACAAGACTGTTAGCAAACTGCTTTTTTTTTTTCTTTTTCGGTATCAGGGATTGAACCCAAAGGTGCTTAATCACTGAGCTACATCCCCAGCTATTTTTATTTTTTTATTTTGAGACAGGGTCTTGCTAAGTTGCTGAGGGACTTGCTAAATTATCGAGGCTGGCTTTGAACTTGCAATCCTCCCACCTCAGTCTCCCAAATCGCTGAGATTACAGGAATGCAGCAATTTCTAATCAGAAAACGTGACAGCCAGAAGGCAATGGAATGATTTCTTCAAAGTGCTGAATAAAAAAACTATCAATCAAGAATAATTTATACAGTGAATCTGTATTTCAAAAGTGTGGGAAAAATTAAGACACTCCTGGATAAAGATGGAAGTTGAGGATTTTTTTTTTTTAAAGAGAGAAGGACAGTGTGAGAGAGAGAGAATCAATTTTATTTAGTTTTTCATGTGGCTTTCGTTGCTCCAACACTTCACTTCATTGTGTATGCGGTGCTGAGGTTTGAACTTATGTCCTCACGCATGCCAGGAAAGCACCGCAACTGCTGAGCCACCATGCCAGCCCCAAAACTGAAGAATCTGTTACCAGTAGACCTTCAGATTGAAATAAAAATAGAGAGTAACGTGAAACCACATGAAGAAATAAATATCTTGGCGCAAATAAAGACGTAACAATTATAAGCTAATAATTTTAGTTTGTACCTCCACTTCAATTTGCTACATGACTCAAGAAGCTAAATCATTAAAATTTATTAATCTATGTTTCTGGGCATACAATATACAAAGACTTTTTTGTGAAGGGGTGGAGAAGGAACTGTATACAAGAACTGTTTTAATGCTATTGAAGTTATGCTACTATAAATGTAAATTAGAATGCTATAACAGGGGCTGGAGTGGTGGTTGGAACACTTGCCTGGCATGTGCAAGAACCCAGGTTTGAATCCCAGCAATGAATACTCAACTAAGTGTCTGAGAAACAAAGGCCCGATGAAAAACTAAATAAAGTTAATTCTCTCTCTTTCTCCCTCTTTAAAAAAGAATGCTATAACATTAAGATGTCAAATATAAGTTCCTCAATAATCACAAAGAAAATAGCTACAGAATGTATACACGTGAATTAAAAACATTTTTCGACAGAAAAGATGACAGTCCTGCAGAAAACGAAGGACAAAAAGCTATCAGATGTATAGAAAACAAATAGCAGACTGAAAGAGGCCCATCCTTATCAGTAAATATAAATGGATTAAAATTTCAATCAAAAGACAAACATTATCAGAATGGTTAAAAGAACATGATCCAAGTATATGCTGTCAAGAAACTTACTTTACATTCAATGCCACAAAAACGTTGAAAGTGAAAGGACGAAAAAATATTTTTCACAAATAGTAATCCAAAGAGACCAGGGGTGGCTATACTTATACCAGACAAATAAACTTTAAGTCAAAAACTTTAAAAAGAGATTGGAATGTAGGTCAGTAGTAGAGTGAGTATCTAGCATGCTTGAGGCTCTGGCCTCCATTTGTAGTACCATGGTAGGAGGCAGCAAGGGGTGGGGAAAAACCTTTAAAAAGAGTCAAAGAAGGTCATTTCTTTATGATACTGAGTCAACTCATCAACAGGATATAACTATTTTAAATAAATGTACACCCAACACTGGAGCACCTAACTACATACAGCAAATATTAAGGGTGAGATAAACTGTGATACGATAATACTAGGGAATTTCCATGCCCCACTTTTAACAATGAACAGACTACCCAGACAGAAAATCAATAGGAAATCAGATAACTCAAGTAGTATTTTGGACCAATTGACCCTAACAGAAATATACAAAGTATTCCACACAACAGCAGAAAATGCACATTTTTTTCTCAAGCATATACAGATGTTTTCCAAGACGGATCACATATTAGGCCACAAAACAAGTCTTAACAAATTTAATAATTTAATAATTTAATTCCCTTTACTGACCATAATGGGATAAAAGTAGAGACCGATAACAGAAGAAATTTTGAAAAATTCAAAACTACATGGAAATTAAACAATATGCTCTGGAAGAACCAATATGTAAAATAAGAAATATAAATGAAAATATACCAAATACACTAATGTACCAAATATACCAAAATATATCAAAATATACCAAAACTTATATGTGCAGCAAAAGGGAGGGAAGTCTATAGCATTAAATCCTCTACAACAAAAAAGAAGAAAAATATCTGATAAACAAAAATATACCGCAAGGAACTAGAAAAAGAAGAATCAACTAAGTCCAAAATCAGTAGACATAAGAAAATAATAAAAATCAAAGCAGGGATAAATGAAATAGAAACTAAAAAGACAACAGAAAAGATCAATGAAACTAAATTTGATTCTTTGAAAAGATATGCAAGATTAACTTACTTTTAGCCAGACTAAGAAAAAAGGAAGACTCAAACAAACGCAGAAAAAGGAGATATTACAACTGATACCACAGAAATACAAATAATTATAGTAGACTACTTATAATGAACATTATATTCCAAAAAAATTGGAGTACCTAGCAGAAATGAAAAGATCATACAACCTACTAAGACTAAGTCAAGAGGAAATAGAAAATTAGACCAGGCATGGTGGCATAACCCTGTAATCCCAGTGACTCAGGAGGGTGAGGCAAGAGGATGACAAGTTTGAGGCCAGTTTCAGCAACTTAGTGAAACCCTGTCTCAAAATTAAAAAAAAAAAAAGAAAAAGAAAAAAGAAAGGGCTAGGTGGTGGTTCAATCCTCAGTTCTCAGTACTAGTACAACAACAACAAAATAAACAGAAACTATAACAGGGCCATAACAACCAAGAAGGTAGAATCAGTAATAGAAAATCTTTCATCAAAGGAAAGTATAGAACAGATGACTTCACAGTGGAATTTTACCAAACATTTAAAAAAGAACCGTCAATACTTCTCAAATTCTTCCAAACAAATTAAAGAGAGGGGAGATAAATTTCTTATTTTATGAGGCCAGCATTACCTTGGTACCGAACTCAGACAAGGACACTTCAATAAAAGAAAATTACAGGTCAAAATCCCTAGTGAACACAGATGTTAAAATCCTCAACAAAATAATAGCAGACTCAAAGCAATAGCACATTAAAAGGACTGTTCAACTAACGCACCGTTGGTGGGACAGCAAACTGGTACAGCCACTATGGGTGGAGTCTCCTCAAAAAATTAAGGATCAAACCACTGTATGATCCAGCTATCCTGCCCCTGGGTATCTCCCTAGAAGAGCTAGCTTAATACAGAGATAATAGCTACATCAATGTTTACGGCAGCTCAGTTTACAATAGTGAAATGATGGAAACAACCAAGATGCCCTTTACTGCATGAAAGGATCCAAAACTGTGAGATACACACACACACATACACACGCACACAATGACATCATGGCTTTTGCAAGTAAATAGATGGAAATGGAAAAAATCATGCTGAGTGAAACGAGCTAAACACAGTGATGTAAGGGTTGAATGTTTTCTCTCATATGTGGAAGCTAGAGTAAAACCTAATGAAAGTTAGTCAAGTTTATTTAATAGACCCACCAAAAAAGTAACACAAGCTGTGGGAACTATGGCAATGGGCAGGAGGAGAAGAAATGGAGGGAGGAGAGGGAGGCACAAGGGGGTTGATCAATAATGTAGAGTACACTTGACTCCCAAGAGAAGCCCAAATATAGCCTAGCATTTTCAGTGATTAAAATACATGTATATTGTCATTTATATCTGTAACATGGGGTAGTTACAGAGGAGACATGAGACTGGGGAGTGGGAGATCCTGGACAAAGACTGGGTTTAAACTACTCTATCATTACATATGTTACTCTGTCATTACATATGTATGTACGAATGTGAAGCAATAAATCTCTTCATTATGTAACATGAGGTTGAATGAATTGGAAAAAAAAGGATTATTCATCATGATCAATTGGGATTTACCCCTGGGGTGTAAGGATGGTTCAACATACACAAATTAATCAATGGGATATACCATATTAACAGATTGGGAAAAAAAGAGAAAATATGATCATTTCAATAGATGCTCAAAAAGCAGCTGACAAAATATAACATCCTCTCTTGATAAAAAAAAAATTCCACACACTAGGAATAAAAGAAAAATACCTCAATACATTAAGGATCATATGTGAAAAAGACCACAACATCATACTCAATGGTGAAAAGTGAATAGCTTTTCCTTTGAGATCAGGAATAAAACAAGGGTGTCTGCTCTTATCACTTCTATTCAACATTGCATCAGAAGTTCGAGTCTGAGCAATTACACAGGGGGAAAAAAAAGAATAAATAAAAGGCAGCCAAATAGGACAGAAAGAAGTGAAATTATCTCTGCTTACTGATGACAAGATTTTACATATAGAAAACCCATAAATATTCCACCAAAAACTATTAGAACTGATAAATTAATTCAGTAAAGTTGCAGGCACAAAATCAGCACATAAAAACTGGTCGTGGTTCTTTATACTTACAATGAACAATCAGAAAAAGAAATTATGAAATAATACCATGTACAACAGCATCAACAACAACAAAAAATACTTAGGAGTAAATTTTACCAAGGAGGTTAAAAATCTGTACATTTAAAACACTGATGCATGAAATTACAGAATGACACAAATAAATACTATGTTTATAGACTAGAAGAATTAATACTGATAATATGTCCATACTTTCCAAGCCTATCTACAGAATCAATATAATTCCAATCAAAATTCCAATGTTAATTGTAACAGAAAAAAATGCCTTTAAGTTATATGAACCACAAAAGTCTCCAAATAGCCAAAGCAATCTTGAGCAAAAAGTACAAAGCTGGAGGCATCATATTGCCTCAGTTGAAAACTATTTAAGCCACAGTAATCAAAGCAGTATGGTACTGGCATAAAGCAGAGGCACTGGCCAATGGACCAGGACAGAAATCTCAGAAACAGTACAAATATTTAAGGTCCACTGATTTTTGACAAAGGTGCCAAAAACAAACAATGGAGAAAGAACAATCTCTTCAATAAATGTTGTTGGAGAAACTGGATAGCCATAAGCAATAGCATGAAAATGGACCATTTTCACAAAAATTGATTTAAAATGTATTAGAATCTTAAACATAAGACCTTAAACTGTAAATGCTGTAAGAAAAAATGGTTGAAATGTTCAACATTGGTCTAGACAAATATTTCCTGGCTATAACCCCAAAAGTACAGACCAACAAAAGTAAAAATAAACAAATGGGACTATTATCAAACTAAAAGCTTTTTGCATAGCAAAGGAAACAATAAAGAGACAATCCATGGATTGGAAGGAAATATATGCAAAGCACACATCTAGGGGCTAATGTTCACATGTGTAGAAGCAACTCAAATTAATAGTAAAAAAAAACCCAATAAAAAAATAGAAAAAGGATCTAAACAGACACTTCTCAAAGACATACATATGACCAGCAGATGTATTTAAAAATGTTCATCATTGCCATTATCCAGGAAATGCAATTAAAACCATAGGGAGATATGACCTCATATCTATTAGAATGGCTATTATAAAAAAGACAAAAGAAGAAGTTGGGTATGGTGGTGCCTGTCTGTGGTCCCAGCTACTGGGTAGACTGGGGGATTGCAAGCTCAAGACCAACCTGGACAACTTAGCAAGACCCCGTATGTAAAATAAAAAAGAGCTGGGGGATCTAACTCAGCGATAGAGCCATTGTCTAGTATGTCTAATCCCCAGCACTGCAAAAAAATTAACTTGTGAGAAAAAATAAAATCATAGGATTCATACTTCTTGACTTCAAAACTTAACTAGCAAGCAATGGTAATAAAAGCAGTGCAATACGAGCATAAAGACTGACATATATAAAACCAATGCAATAGAACAGAGAAGCCAGAAACAAGTCCTCACATATCAGATGATTTTATTAAAGAGTACCAGGACCATTCAATGGGGGAAAAGACAGATTTCTTTCCCCCCAAAATAGTGTGGGGAAACGAGACATCCACATGCAAAAGATCAAACTTAGACATTCACCTAATGCCATATACAAAAATTGGCTCCAAGTGGATCAAAGATCTAAACATAAGAGCTAAAACTGTAAAAACTCTCATAAGAAAACATAGGGCAAAAACTTCACTGTGTTAGATTTTTTGTTTTCTTGAGTATGATGTGAAAGGCTCAGAAAACAAAAGAAAAAGTAGACAAATTACCTCATGAAAATTACAGACCTCATGAAAACTAAAAACCTTGGGGTCAAAGGATACAATCTATAAAGTAAAAAGGAACCTACAGAATGGGAGAAAGCATCTGCAAATTACATATTTAATAAGGGATTATATCGGAAATATATAGGGAAGTCCTACATTAAGCATAGTCATTTTAAATCTGTGTCTGAGAACTACATTATCTTAATCATCTATGTGAGTCTGTTTCTATTATGTGTTGTTTCTCTTAGTTTCCTATCAAGCAATCTTACCTTTTCTTGGCCTTTCATTTTGATTGGGCACCAATAAGTGTTTATTTAAAAAAAAAAGTCATAATGAAGCAATTGGTGGCTTAGATAACTTTATCTCCCTCTAAAACAATTTGCTAGTTTCTGGAGTGGGTAAGTACATTAGCAACTATCTAGCTTCTAAATCAGATTAGGGAACTGGAGCCATGGCTCAGTGGTTTCAGCACTTGTCTTGCATATGCAGGGATGTGAGTTCAAATCCCAGCACCACATATAAAATGAAGTATCAGAGAAATGAAAGCCACATGAAAAACTAAATAAAATTGATTCTCTCTTTCTCTCACTGTCTCTCTTGCTCTCTTTAAAAAAATAAATCAGATTAGGATTTCAAATAACTTATAACTTATTTACCATTCCTGGTTGGGCTGGTCTATTTCAGATTTATCCTTCCTCTTAGATTTATTCAGCTATTACCACCCTCTTAGTGGTCTTTGAATGACAATATTTCCCCTAGGCTTTGTGGTTCTCTATATCTCTCTTCAACTTCTTAACCTTTTAGCATTCTTTATTTCAAACCGAGATACTTGGATCTACAGGAATTGGTAGACAACTAGAATAAAGCACCTCTAAATGCTAAACTCTTCTCTTGGATGTCCCGCAAGTTGACCTCATCAGCACTTGTTAGCATTAAAAAGCCTCAAACAGATTTTTGATCCTAGTTCATCCAGGTCTTCTAAATTGTTTTCT
This sequence comes from Aplodontia rufa, assembly GCA_004027875.1. Classification (NCBI taxonomy): domain Eukaryota; kingdom Metazoa; phylum Chordata; class Mammalia; order Rodentia; family Aplodontiidae; genus Aplodontia; species Aplodontia rufa. Next base: position 25,480 of record PVKS010011122.1, read on the forward strand.
ATAAGAGAGATGGTCTACATTCTTAATATATCATTATTACTAGAAGTCAAATACTATATCTTACTTCTAAAATGCATATTTAACTGTCAAAGTAAATTTTCACTGTGATCATTTATATAAAAAACACAGATTCCTAGATTTCTTCTCTAATCTAGCTAAGTCAGAATTACATTTTAAACCACAGTCCCAGTTTACTCAGTACCTATATACATAAAATAACTAGAAAGATATCCTTATTTATATAATGATCCTTAACCATTCTGTCATAAATTAACATCCATTTTACAGATGAATTAAAAGATTTTTTTTCCTTATGGGAAATTGAACCAAGGGGCTGTTTACTCCTGAGCTACATCCCCAGCCTTCTTTTATTTTATTTTTTTGATATAAGGTCTCAGTAATTTGCTGAGGCTGGCCTTGAACTTTGAATCCTCTTGCCTCAGCCATTCAAGTAGCTGGGATTATAGGTGTGCCAGTGTGCCACTGTGCCCAGAGAAATATTTGCATTTTAAACAAAAGCTCCTAAGTATAATTTGCATGTGTCAAAGGCAATTATATATAAAGAAAGACAAAACTGAAATAAATTTCAAAGTAATCTTTCTGAAATGGATAAGTAAACATACTGGCAAATTTTCCACATATATTTCTGATTCTTTCATTTAAATACAAGCTGCTAGCTTAAAACATTGAGTAGAAAACCTATACCTATATATGTAAAACATGAAATAGAAAGGGCCAAATAAAGAAATTTTATCTTATTAATAAGATCAAGACATATTATAAAAGGAACTATCCAATAGCAGAAACTGTTTTATCTTTTCTGTACTAATTTGGGATACTTATTTAGTGAATTGTCAGATCAAGGTATTTTAAGATCAAGATAAATGATGAGTGAAAATTATAAAATATATTTAAACTTAATCTAATAAATCATAATTAAAATTTCCTAATGGTAACATTAAAATTTCAACTTTAGGAAGAAAAAAGAAACAAATTTATTCTTTCACATAAATTCCTGCGGCATCTTAAGACAGCTTCTATTTCTCCTTGACATTTAAAATGTTTATACCCAGTCCTTATTTAATTTTTGCTTAGCCAAGCCATACATACCAACTTCCATTAAACTTGACTGGAAATTAGTTCCTTTTATCCCTTTAATGACTCTCAATATTCTTATTAATTTACTCCAATTTCCTTTTTTTGTTTTTAAGAGAGAGAGGGAGAGAATCATTTGTATGTATTTTTTCATCTGGCCTTTGTTTCCTAACAGTTAGATATGCAGTACTAGGGTTCAAACCCAGGTCCTTGCACATGCCAGGCAAGTGCTCCAACCACTGAGCCACCACCACTCTGGCCCTCCAATTTCCTTTTAATACGATTTTCAAAATGCAACACAAGAATATAATTGTATTATTTCACTGATATGTGGGCTTTCATATGATTATTGCTTTGCTAGGTAGGAGCATTTTTTTAAACAGAGGGAAAGTAAGAGAGAGAGAGAGAGATAGAGAAACAACTTTATTTAGTTTTTTATGTGGCTTTTGTTGATCTAAGACTTCGTTGTATACCTGGTGCTGGGGTTTGAACTTGTGTCCTCACGCATGCCAGGAAAGTGCCACAACCACTGAGCCACCACTCCAGCCCCAGGTAGGAGCATTTTAATAGTGTTTAATTCCCTGTTATTTGTGCTTGGCCATCTTCATACATGTTTTGCATAGTTCTTCTTCTCTCTCTCTCTTTTTTTCTTTTGTACTGGGGATTGAACCTGGGATGCTTTACTATTGAACCTTGTCCCCTGTCCCTTTTAACTTTTTATTTTGAGACAGAGTCTCATTGAATTTGCTGAGAACTTGTGACACTCAGCCTCCTGAATTACTGGGATTACAGGCAGGTGCCACTGCACCTGGCTCAGTCCCTGATCTTTTCACCCAACCTAACTATGAAGTTTCTCAGAACTCTATTCACTCTTTCAGGATCTTTGTCTCTGGCAAAAAGGTGACATTCAATTGCGTTGACCTGTCCTCGAGGGATTTTGAGTCATGGTGTTAGTCTCTCTTAAAACCAAATGTGTTTTTGTCCCTGCCCTATAATGGAACTGCTCTGTAAAACTTTCTAGGAAACTTTTTACAAAAACCAAATCCAAACTACATGTAGCCAGGGGAAAACAAAGTCAGACAAAGGCAAATCAGCAAGTTTAGAAAAGAAGCAACCAACCAGGGAATTTAGAACCTTATTAACAGTCAATTCAAATTATTCAGGCCAAAAGACTATTTTGATTTGGTATGAATTATTTGATTCTGAATTCCAAATATAATTTTATCATGGTTGGCTCTTTGTCCCTAAAATGCTATTTTTAAGTCCAGAAATTAACCCTTTATACTGGGCATCTATAGTACTAAGTTTGAATGTGAAAATGTGGTTTTTAAAAAATTATGTTTTGGAGGGCTGGAGTGGTGGCTCAACGGTACAGGCACTTGCCTGGCATGCATGATGACGCAGGTTTGAACCCCAGCACCACCGATACAACAGAGTATTGGAGCAATGAAAGTCACATGAAAACAACAAAATAAAATTGAATCTTTCTTTCACTGTCCCTCCCTCTCTTAAAAAAAAATTATGTTGTTTTAACACACACATTTAAAATTATATGTGCAATTATCTCATACTTTCTGATACTCCCATTCCAGCCCAGTTAAAAGCAGGGAATCAGGCTGGTGGGTCAGTGCTAGCTATAATTTCCAGCACTGCAAAAGCCAAACGAACAGCATTGTAAAATTAGGGAATCTGTTCATCATTTTTTCTCACACAGACTATTTTACTCAACTTCTACCTGAACTATTGTTTTCACCAAAATTTCTAATTATAAGCTCTACTTGCTTTCATAAAATAAACCTGAAGTGTGGAGAACACCAAACTCATTAGCTGAGTTCATGGTTGGTAATCTCTTGGAGTTATGGTTTGAGTTAGGTGAAAAGACAGAATGGTGGGGTGAAGGCTAGGGTTCAATAAACGGTATTATTCATTAGGTGAGGTAATTAAAATTTTATATGGCAAAATTTCATTCCTAGTACAATTAATTTTTCTGTATTTGGTTCAGTCCCTCCAAAAAATGTTAAAATCAATGAAAGTAAAAATTTGGGGAAAACATCATGTTAGGAGCCCACTGCTATAAACATAAAAATCTCAGATGTTTCTCATGTTTTCTTTCTTAGGCTTACAAAACAACTTGAGATTCGAATAAGGGCTTAGATAGTTTTCCTTTTCTCCTCTGTCTAAAAGTGAAAAGATAAAGAAGACTGAGCAGAAATTGACTATTTGGCCTCCTTTTTCTCTCTATCTGATGCCATTTCCAATATTTAAAAAAAGCAAATCTAAAGGGTAGGTTCACCAAGTGATGAATAAAAAGAATCAAAACAAGTCTGCAAAACACTTTAGACATTTAATTTACACTTTTTGGTAGCTGCATATTTTTTTCCTTTGTTCAAATATTTGCAATGGGAAAGAAAACTGTGCCCCTGAGAAACAATTCCCAGAATGCAATATGCTTCATGCTGCATTTGAGGCCTCTGCTCATTAAGGATACCTATGTGTTTCTTTGTTTTTTAAGAGGGCAGAATCCAGTAATAACTCAACTGCCCAGACCTCTCCCCAGACATCATTTTTCTAACAGTCCAAGAGGAGCTGATTCAAGGTCAAAGGTCATAGGCTGTGCTCCATTTGCCAGCTGGCAGTAAGCTCCAAGGACAGAGGGTGCAAGAAGCGTGACGATTCCTCGAGATGCTCTTTCACAGAGCAATGAGAGTATCCCCACGGATACCTCAAAAATACTCATTTTATCTGTCTGGTGGGTTGGAGAAAAGGGGGGCCAATTTTCTGGAGTAGCCTTGCAGAGCTTCAGATGCTATGATCCCATCTCACTGAGGCTCACTTTATTTTACGCTAACACAATAAAAGCTCAAGAGAGGACAAAAAGTTTCTATTATAGATAAACATTATCTACCCTGTGACTCAGAGCAATACCAAATAAAAAGCAAACATCTGGAATCTCAACTGAGGGAGAAACAGTGGTTAGCATGAACACTATCTGGAGTGACAGGAAAACTGGGAAATCTTTATAAGAGGGAAATCTTAATATGAAGTGTTTATAGTTGATTTGGGTGAGTTCTTTTCTTTTGAACTTCTTCAGATTTTGTGCACTGGTCCCAAACCACAACCAGAACTTGACTGTTTCTCCCTTCCTAAATGGCTAAAGGGAGATGCTGTGTGTAAGAAATAGAAAGTGACAAGATATGACCAAAGGATTGGAAATCAATCCAAACTAAATGTGCTTCTTAACTATAAGTGAACAGTTGAAAACACTCTTCTTTTATAGCCATGGAGATAAATACTCTGTTTTTATTAGGAAAAAATTGCTTTGGACTGAATAAAGTCATTTGATTAACAAGTCAAAGCAGATGCTTTATTGATGTTTCAGAAAGGAGTTTACAAGGTCTAGTGAAAAAAGCGACTCAGCTCCGAATTAACAAATTACCCTGGTATATGGGACATTGACAGTTCACTGCTAATAGATTTATGGGTTACTGCTGGATGTTTCATCCCCATTTGGTTTATTATGATAAAATATTGCGGCATGAGTAACCTATAGCCTTACTGCAATATACTATGTTGACCTTTGACCTTTAGGACCTGACAGCAAAACTATGCATTAGATTTTTAATTTGTCTAAATCTAACAGGATCAACATCGGTGTGGCATGGTTTATTTTGAAGAGGCTATTCAGTGTAACTAACACATGGCACGCTGGCTTGGGATTTGCTAGAACTCAATAAGTTAGCTCCCAGAGGTAACAAGAGTCACATGTTAAGATCCAGAAGTCACTGGCAAAATGACATGTGGTTCAAGCCAAGAAAAGGTATGTGAAGAATCTTTCTATTCAATGCAGAAGGAAGCATTTCTTGTCCTTTGGAAATTTCAGAATCTTTGTATTTGAAAATGAATCATTTAATTTTAATTTTTTATTTCTCAAAGTTCCTTTTTCTCCTCTTCAAATCTACATAAATATTTGATACTAATTTTTCTAGTGTTTTTGATTCCTTCTTTTATATCTTTATTTAGAAAAGTGATTTTATATTCTTTGATAATGCTATTATTGGAAATTCTTGGGCATCTAGTTCTGCTATTTTATATCTGTTGATTTTTAAAATGTGTTGCTTTCTTTGTTTTTCCTAATTTTTGGTTATAAGCTCACTTTCAGTAGGTTTCCATTTGCAGGAATCTTTCTTTGAGGGTGTCTTTCTAAATTTTTGGTTTTTGCAGGTTGTAAGACTGCTCGTATCTTTTAAGACTAGGTAGACTTTTTATGTCAAATTCTCAGTTTAGAAATTATTAAAACAAAGTAAATGTGATTTCCAAACCAGAATGATGGCAGGCCTGTGGCTATGACTACTTAGATGAAATGGATTCATTCTCTTTCCTCCATTTCTCCCCATCCATCTTGTTGTCCCCTACCCTTTAATCTGGAGCCAGGGCTACTCAGATAAGGGTGTGTGTGTCTGCAAAGTCAGGGGTGGGGGACTCTGAACGTCCCATGGAAACAATGTTTTTCAGTTACAGTTCCTCCTTTAACTTGGGGCATAGTCTTCAGAGAATTTCAGTTTTATATATGGGAGTCTTTGTTTTAAATCCAAGTATTACCTGGCATTTAAAACCAAAGTTCGCTAACTACTGAGACTGGTACCCTCCTCCAGGCAGTGAGTGTTAGCTCATATCTACTCAGATTCATCATCATTTGTCTTTTAGATTCCTGGGAAATAATTTTCCTTATTTTTTGTTAACTCATATATGCATTCAAAAGGATTATTTTTTAATAGTTTGTCCAGAAAATTTGATAGTGTTCTTAAGGTTAACAAATCTATCAAATTGTTGGAATTGGAAGCCAGAATCTTCTTTTAGAAATGTCCCCATTTATGTACATAAATAGGGTAGTAGCAGAAAGAAAACCTAAGACTCAGAAAGTGTCCTATCAACATTAGCACCTTCTACTACATTTAATGAATGACTTGATTTATTGCATTAGCCTACATATTTCATTATTGCACATTTCCTCCACTCAATCTAGTCTCTATAATATGGAGGTAGTGTTTAATATTTGGGGACACATATAGGGTGACATACCCTTTTGAAAACTTCTGCGTTTGAACTACAAGGATTGCTTTAAGTAACCAGTTTTACATAAATTATAAAATCATCAAATTGTCATGGTATTATAAATATCTGGCCTGATAGTATTTTCAAAGGTACTTTACATGGATCATTCCAAATATGGGAAACACTGTATTGAGTTCATAATACATTTCAGAAATCTGTAGGCATTTAGATACATCTGTTTTTCCAGATTCAATCAAAAACCAATGACTGTGACTATGCATCACCCTTCTGTGGATCTCGTATTCTCACTGCCATAACACTGGATGTGCTGTGCCTAACAACCCCACCCAAAACACAATGGAAAAGAAGAAATGAAAGATAAAATTAAAACTTATAGTTTTGACAGATACTGTACTTTTTCCAGATAAAGGAAAGATTAAACTAGATATCAGAAAGAAGCCAACATTGAAGGAAAAAAAAGATAAAAATTGATACATTTAATTTGGATATTTTTCAGAGATCACAGATATGCTAATGTATGTCATGTGGTACAAAACTTTAAAATTATTTTTCTTAACCTGTGTTTCTTCAGTGATATTTATTACAAATATGAGAGAGGAATTACTTATTAATAAAGAGATTCAAGGTTTCTATAAAAATCATTACTTTTGTAGTGTTACTGATTAAACCTGGAGGTACTTTATCATTAGCTACATCCCTAGCCTTTTAATTAATTTATTTTGAGACAGGGTCTTGCTGAGTTGGGCCTTTAATTTACAATCCTCCTGTCTCAGCATCCTGAATAGCTGGGATTAATGGCATACGCCATCACACTTGGATACAAACTGTTTTTGAAGTTATTGTTGCCTTGTCCATATGGTGAATAGATACTAAATTGATGACATTTTTCTGAGCTCTTCTCTCAAACAGAACTGACTTTGAACATTCCATGAATAGTCAGATGGAATGATCCACTTTACAGAAATAGTATTCCCGGGGCTGGAGTGGTGGCTCAGTGGTTTCAGCGCTTGCCTGGCAAGCACGAGGACCTGGGTTCAAACCCCAGCACCACGTACACAACTAAGTGTTGCAGCAACTAAGGCCATGTGAATAACTAAATAAAGTTGTTTCTCTCTTTCTCTCTCTCACTGTCCCTCTCTCTTAAAAAAAAAAAAGAAATAGTATTTCCAATTTTAGTCTTATAAATATGGGAGCAAGATTACTGAAATTGAATGTGGAAACTGCTACATAGAGATTGTTATTCTTGCTCACTTATTTTCCCAAATGACTTTCATTGTTACTTTGTAACTGCACTTGTTATTTTAGTAAAGGATGTTTTCTTCCTGGGGTGCAGGAGATTGAACTGAGGATCCTGCATGTTAGGTCGCACTCTAACACTGAGTTGCATCCCCAGCCCTTACTAAGAGATTTTTATTTAACTTTGACACCTTGATTTATCATCTGGTGGTTTCTGCCTATTTCTCAGTTTCTGGTCGAAAACATACACACAAACACACACACACACACACACACACCTTCATTTTGAACTCTACCATTCTGTAAATCTATTTTCTGCCCAGCTTAAAAAAAAAAAAAAGACTAAGAATGGAAGAAGGACAATTTAGAGAACATGTTCACTATACCGTGACATTTGCCTTCACATGGTAGAGGAAGCAATGGAATACCATGGAGCCGTTGTTGCCTTTCAAAAGTTATACTATAAATTCAGTATTAACTCTTGTGCAAGAGCAAAAATCATCCTTACATTTTGAAAAATCACTTAAGATAAAATAAATCAGATGATACTTTCCTTTAGAAAAATAAGATGAAAAAAGACTGAGTTATTTTGAACTGATAGGGAAAGATCTAAAATCAGGGAGTATATGTTAATTTGCACCAAATGTTAGCTCTGCCACAGTGCTAAACAATATCTGCATGTAAGGATGATGTGGTGATGAATGGGACAGGAACTCATCTTTTATTGCCTTTCCCTCTTTAGTGACTGGTGGGCAGCTAGATACAGGAATTTTTACGATTTGTTCTATAGTCTTTTTTTCTTTTTTCTATCATGTTAATGTAATAGGATCTGCAGAAATAATTTGAAATACTTAAAGATAATTTACTGTTTTCTCTAAGCTTTCTTTTTCTATCTCTTTTATACTTTACAAAAACACTATGTACCCTCAAAGAAACTAATCCAAGTGTAAAATATTTCTGGCCTTTATTCTTGTAATATATCAATTCTCCCCAGTTTTACGTATAGGTTTTAGATTAGCTCTGATAGAAATTACTGTTCTTGATTTCAGACTTGACTTTCTATCATTTATTCTTTTAAAAGCCCCTCTCTCTCTCCTTCTCTCTCTTTCTCTTTTTTCTGTTTGTGCTAGGGGAATTACATAAAACATAACTGTAGAATATGTTTTCATTCTCTCTCAAAAATTTATTCCAGAATCCTGGCTCTTTGGAACAATAAAACCCAATTTATCAATATGGCTTAAAATATCTAGTTAAATTTTTTTTTGTAAATGGAAACTTTCATATTTGAAAATAATAGACCCAAGAGTAAATCTATAGAGTAAAAATAAATAAGACTTGTTAAATGATACAGCTCATCTACAGTGAATTATAGGATAAGAGGATGCTTGAATAGCTAAGAAGTTGGGCATATGCTAGGCGACTATGGAGTATAATCTGCTACGGTTCAAGGGCAGAATACTGAAAATGTGGCATCAAGTCTACAGGGTTAGTCTTAAACAATGAAAAGATGAAAACATATTTTTGCTTCAGTAAAACCCAGGTAATGAGATAATAGACATATTTCAGAAAGGTAGTGAAACATTTTTAATTTCTATATCTTTCAGATCTGAACTAATTGTCACAGCTAGCATTCCTCCATTCCTTCCTCCTTTTAAGCAATCTTTAAAAGTTGAGATGTGCTTATGTAGACATATACAATACGCTTCTAAGCCAAAGAAACACAGTTTTAAGAGCAGGAGTTTTGATAAAAATGCACCTGTAGATATAAGGTCCAGCCTAAGTGAGGCACTGAGTAACTGTTTAGTTTAACCAAGTCATCCAAGTTGCTCCAGAATGAACTCATAACAATATCCCAATGCCTAGCATTCCCCAATTAGCATACATTTACTTCTATCTGTTGCCTATGGCTTATTTTTCATGTTGAATTTTTTTTCTTTCAAAGAGAGAGAGGGACAGTGAGAGAGAGAGAGAGAGAGAAAGACAGAATCAACTCTATCCAGTTTTTCATGTGGCCTTTGTTATTCTGACACTCTCTTGTGTACAATAAAGTACACATTTTTTTGTACACAGTGCTGGGGTTCAAACCCATGCCCTTGCACATGCCAGGCAAACACGCAACTGCTAAGCCACTGCTCTAGCCCCTCATCTTGAATTTTTAACCTATGAAGTTAAATGAAAGCATATTTCAAGTTGGGAAAAGTCTGGGAGTTTGTCAGCACAAATCAATCAAAATGAAAAGGAAGGCTGGAGTTACAACTAGACATAGTGGATATTATATTTTTGAAAAGCAAACAGTTAAAATGAAGAACAAATAGTTACTGCAAAATGGCTTACAATAGGAAAACAGGGCAAGAAGGAAGGAAGGGTTTTAAAAAGAAATTTTAAAAAGGCAAACAATTCCCTCTCAAGTTAAACATACAGGAAATCAAGTTATCTGTTAGATAAAGATGACTGGTAAAAGAACTGTATAAATAGAGAAGAGGAAGGGCTGTAAGTAAAGCCAATATTTGAAAAAAATTATGAATCTGAATGATTAATAAAGAGATTAAGGGGCTGGAGCAGTGGCTCAGAGGTTACTGGCATGCTCAAGGATATAAGTTCAAACCCCAGCACCACATACACAGCTAAGTGTCAGAGCAACGAAGGCTGCATGAAAAACTAAATAAAATTGATTCTCTCTCTCTATCTCTCTTAAAAAGAAAAAAAACCTGTATTACTAAAGAGATTAAAAGGACATTTACAGGTAATCTTTTAGACCTATAGATCTGTGTGAAGTAGTCTCAATAATATTTACAAAATCTATGGAACATCCATAAATAATCTTGGAATCCAATGCTAAACCCCATATGAAACAATAACCAAACAAACAAAAAAGGGTTTACTTCCACATTCTCAAAATGACACTACTTGAAAACTTGTGCTATGTAACCTGGAATTGGTTTGATGAAAACTATAAACTCACCACTAGTTCACATATAAAGGCTAGGAAAATCATGAGTAATTAATTGCTAGCAACTCTAATTTTTACTAAATAAATTCATGTCACGTAAACCACATAGGCTTTTCACAGAATTTAGGATTTACTCAATAATGACCATTCAAAAAGAAATAGAGCAAGAGTATTTGGATATCATTAGACATTTTGCAATATCTAATTATTATGTAACAAATTCTTGTGATATTGAATAGATTCCAAAAAATGAAATTATTATGGCTTGGTTTTTATGTGATAGAGTCTGTAAAGATGACATTAAAGTCCCACTATTTCATTTTGGTTATATATTACCTGATAACATGTAATTGCAATGAATTCAGTACAACGAAAGTGAACTTAAAGCTCATCACATCATATGTTAGAATGTGATTAATGAGTCAGGAATAAAGAATAGTTATCTGTAGTAAAAGGAACGATAATAGAAAAACCACAAGAACTGGAGTTAAATCCCATATTACTTTCCTTTTTATAAGTATCTAAAGTAAAAACTCTTTTAAGTTAATATAATGTAAATCCTATGTCCAGGTTTTATGCACAAGGAAGATGTGACTTTTAAAATTTCTTATCCAAATTTTGCAGCAAGACAGAGTAGCTATGGAGGAAATGAGTCGGGAAGCAAAAAGCAAACATTTTAGGTTGGCATTTGGAGATATTTGCAGTACTCAGGCATGCTTTAGAAATCCATATTGGGAACACTGATTTAAAAGATACCACAGATACTATAATGAATACCTCTATAAATGTCAACATCACTGTAAAGGAAAGTAGCAATAATTCAGTGGATTCATATTATGAATAAAGGATTATAGGATAAACCCTAGATGAAGTTTTTCAAGTGATCTAAATGGTTTTACATCTTGTACTCAGTTTAGCATACTTGCTTTTTTCAACACAGAGCAGGAAGTGGATTACAATATGAAAAAAGAATATGAAGGTCTCATTCCATGCTTAGAATAGGTAAATCACAACAATAAAACAAGAAAATATGGAAATGTAATGCTATGATTAAGAAGTTCTATAATTATTTTAATATTTGGTTCATTTAAGTCAAAGTATGAAAAATAAGGCGCAATAATCTGAGATTGGGGAAAACTTCTTAGTAAGTTCTCTGGAGAGATAACACAATTGAATAATTTTTAAAAGGAAAGTAATAATAGAGAAGCCAGAATCAGAATAAATTACCCATTTATTAAAATGAAATAGTAATGATATCTTTAAAATGATAAATTTCTGAAATAACCAGACAAAGGGAAGCAATCAATAATTCTAACCTTAACTTTCATAGGAATAGTGAGAAAATAGCCCCTATCTTCCAAGTAGTTCATAATAATACTTTTCAGAACACAGAACAAACCACATAGTAGAATTGTAAATTTAGGTAATAAGCATGATTCCTGATAAATCCATGTAATTCATTACTCTCAAAAGCAGTGATAAGTCTGAAAAGAAAAATGTTACATATACTATGGATTTCAGTTTCAAGGAATCTTAGAGATTGCTAACTTTTTTATCTTTTATATTTTGATGCTGGTGATTGACCCAGGGCCTAATAAATGCTGAGCACACACTCTGTCACTACTGAGCTACAAACTCAGCCCTGCAAATCTCTATTTGAGATTTGGAGCATGGTTGACACCCTCTCTCCCATAAGCCATGTTAATATCACCTTTGGAAGCTAAATACCATGCTGGGTATGACAGTGTATGGTAAGTCTCATGTTTCTTATGGTGATGTTACATATGATGTTTATTCATACTAAGATTATATTTATTACATTCAGAATGAAACACTATAGCATATTCTGTCAAAATCACCATCAGGGGCTGGGGAAATAACTCAGAGGTAGGGTACTTGCCTAGCATGTTCAAGGCCCTAGTTCAATTAAAAAAAAAATTAACACGAGAATTCCCCAAATCCAGTTATATGAGCAAATCCCCTGAAATAAATTATGCCGATGTCTTGCTAGGCCTTACCTCTTAAGTCATACATGTACGTGTTAGAATGTGTGTGTATCTCATTAACTGTGGTCAGGACTAAAGTTTAGTCTTTATCTTTAGAATTTAGCAACAAAGGAAAAGTATTTGTCCTCCTTATGTACATTAAAAAGAATCCAAATGGGGTTGGAGCGGTGGCTCAGCGGTTTCGGGGCTTGCCTGCCATGCACAAGGATGTGGGTTCAAACCCCAGCACCACACACACAACAAAATGTCGGAGCAATGAAAGCCACATGAAAAACTAAATAAAAACTGATTTTTTCTATGTTACTATCCCTCTTGCTTAAAAAAAATATCCTGAGATCTTGTTACATCCTGGCAGTAGTAAGCATGTAAATAAACATACACTATATTTAACCAAAATCTGACTTGAAGTTTACAAATGATAAATGCTTTAACAATATAGTTTCTGAAAAGGTATGAGAGTTACATGACATTATTTTAACAACTTACACTTTTATAAAACTCAATGTATCACATATGATGACATTTGAGATAAAATAAGAAGGATGATGCAAAGAGATCATAATAGCTAAGTTTCAGATGAATGAAGCACATATAGAAATCTGCAGATTCCTCAGAGGTTGGATTTTCACTGGTTTATGATAGAGAAGGTCAAGAGGCACAGTCTAAGGCATTGGGTCTTAGGATAAAATTTGCTAAGTCAGTATATATGGCACTTATATTCAAAGATGCTGTTTCCAAGTGGTGGAACAAATATGAGAAATCTGCCACCTACCACCTAATGATATAAATCTACTACCTAATAATCTAAACATTAAAGGAAAATCCAGGTCTGCAACTTTGCATAATGAAATGAATTGACTAATAAAACCTTATTGATGCAAAAACAAAATAAACAATTTAATTTCATTAATATTTTATAAAATTCACTTTTCTCTTTTTCTTTTTTTTTTTAAGTGTTTTTGGGGATTTAACCCAGGGCCTTATGCATGCTAGGTAAATACCACTGAGGTACATCCTCAGTCCTCATCTTTACATTTTATTTTATCAAATATTTTTCTGCTCAGTTTATTTATTGTTTTGTTTTGAGATCTCTTATAAAAATCATTTGGTAAAGGCAAAAAGCACTGTGGTGCAAGCCTGTAATCCTAGGTACTGCTGCTGAGGCAGGATACAAGTTTGAGGCCACCTGGGCAATTTAGGGTCACACACACACACACACACACACACACACAGGGCCGAGCATGTAGCTCTGGGGTAGAGTAACTTGCCTGGCATATGTAAGGCCCTGGATTTAATCTCCAGTACCGTTAAAAAAAAAAAAATCTTTAAAATCTTTACAGGAAGTTGGTAATAGCCAGAATTCATAGTTGTTATTTTCATGGAGAATATTTGGGAAGAGATAAAAAGGAAAGACAACTGGTTTTACCTAAGGTTAAGGGCCCTTCTAAGACACAAATATTCAAAATGATTCCAAATATTTTGGTTATAATACTATGAAAGATTTAAGAAAAAAATATGCTAGACATCAAAGAGTTTGTAGTCAAGGAAATAGTTCTAAGTGAGCAAAATTAGATGATTAACATCAACAGTCAACTGGATTCTTCTCTGCTTGAATTCGGTGGACAGGATAAGTTTGTTATCTGTTGTTGAAGGGTCTGTAGAAATGGCAGTTATGCCTTTGACAGATGCATAAGGATTGGATCAGTGTTAACTCAAGGAATACAAAGAAGGCAACCTTGTGGGTTTTGCTGTAAAAATGTCTAAGATAATAGTGAATGATAAGAGCTATTTCAAGTATAGGAACATCATGTCCCTTTTATCCCTCATCACAAAGTTTTGCCAAGAATTAACAATAAACATCTTCATGCCTCTCTACCCTTGTGGTACTGCACTGTGTGGAAGTAAAGACCAGGTTATCTAGGAATGAATGAAACATACCAGCTAGACAACTAGAGCACAGAGTGACAGCACAGCTCCAGTTGCATTTGTTGTATATCGCACGAAACTTCTTGTTTTATATGGAAGAACTGTATCTCCACAGTGAGAATAGTTAATTAAAGACACGGATGGTTGATGTTCTATTTACTTTTGTAAAGATTTCAGGACAACCAGTTGACTTCATACTGTACAACTATTCAAGTAATAATGATTAAACAAAATATCCTCAGAGCATAAAAAGGAACCTTAGAATGGACTTGGTTCAATCCTCCATGCAATGTAGAATTCTCAGTTTCTTAAAATAAACGATAAATTTATTTTATTAACATCCTTTTCCCAAAAACACGGAGATATTCCTTCCTTCATCATTGCGTCCTTCATGACCTTATCGGGGAGGCTGAGAAATCTTCTGTGTCTAACTCACTGATTCTAATGTATTTGCTGCTAGCTGGAACTTACTGATCCTAAATATCAGCCCTTGAGATGAGATTTTTTTATAGTCCAAAAGTTAAAGAAAGAAGTATTCTTAAACCATAAAATGATGATGATTTGTATGGTTTTTTTTGCACTGAGACAGATTTTTTAAAAAACATCTATGACATTTAATAAGTGCAGATAGTTACCTTAAGATTTCTTTCTTATGCTCCTGCCAAGGTGTGATAACAACTTGGGGTTACCTGATTTACGCTGTGGTCATTGTGCATTACTATTGGAATTTAGTTTTATAGTTTATTTCCTTTAGTTGCTATTCACTTAAGTCTCAATCACAACATACTTCACAGATGTCACTCTTATTTATGCTCTTTGTCATATAGTTGCTTGTGGTGAGGGGGCATATTTTCAAGTAATGATTGCATAATTGGGATGTAGATGTGAATGAAGCCTAACACAGTTTTAGTAATTACTCCAGGGATCCTATAAGTAATTTAATATAAATGAAAACAACATTTAGAAAGAATTAGTTCCTAAATTTAATTTGAGAGAAAAGAGAAATTATAGATAGGTAGGTAATATGCTCTGAGGCTCGGTATAAATTCTATGTCTGAGGAAGGAAGGGTCACCTACATTTGATATGAAATAGAAACAGCAATTATGAATGGAAAGACTTGTAAAATAGCTTGGTATAATTTGCTGAAGATGAATATACTTGTCTACAGTGTTGTAGGCCTTAATCATTTTTATTACTACTTCTACTTTGTTGGCAGCGGTTAGGAACCAACTTCACATAAAATGAGTTCTGTCTTCCCAATGTCTTTTACTAGAGGTATGAAGAACAGAAACTCTTTCTGTGGCATGAAGTATATATAGCCATAATCCTCAAAGTCACCACACCATAAAGTCATATCTACTTTGCTATTCATTTTTACTCTTAGGTCTTTTTGACCATTTGATGACTTTCAGATTTCACTCCCTATGAATACTTATTCTGTTTTATTGTTTTTCTCCTACTGCAGTGGTTTCTATTTTGGAGGGGTAGAACTTCATTTTGCTATTTCCACTCCACATTTCTAAGCTTTCTGGGTACCTTTACATTGGTTTACTGCTCTTGATCTACTTGCATCACCTCCTAGTTTAATAGCATCTGTGAATTTCATTAACATGCTTTTTACTCCATTTTAGACATCATTAATGTGACAGCTATATAAGATGGGACATAACACTGATTCCTGCAGCATCTAGACACATTCCCCAACTTGATACACTGCCATTTATCGTTTATCAATATTTTTTATGGTTCTCCAGCCAGTTTTGAAGCCATGTGACTCTGCTTATGTCCAGGACAATTTGAATTAATTGTGCACAGATGTCATGAGACACTGCATCAAATACCTCACTGAATTTAAGAAATACTATATCTACTATATTTTTTTCACTTACTGATATTACATCTAAAAATTTAACATTTTCAGACAAGCTTAATCTTTGTAATTCTTGTGATCTCTCTATATGTTTACTTCTCTTTAATCTTTATTTTTAAACAATCTTTTTTACTTTGAACTTTAGAATAATTTTAGATTTACTGAAAAGTTAGATAGCAGAGTTCCCTTATGCCCTTCCCACAACTGAAGAAACCAGGATAAATTTGTCTAAATTAAGTAATTAATATTGTTATAATATTATTACCTAGAGACTTCATTCAATTTCTACGTATTTTCCCAGTACTATTTTTTTTCTCTGCCAGGATCCTATCCAGGACATTACAATATACTTAGTGGTCTTGTCTCAGTCTCCAATGATCAGTGATAATTTCTCAAGCCTTTCTTGTTTTTCATTACTGCTATAGAATGAATATCTGTGTTTCCCCCAAAATTCATGTTAGAATCTAAGCCCCAGTGGTAACTGAAGATAGGGTTTCTGCAAGGGGATTAAGTCATGAAGGAGGAACCTTCATAAATGAATGGGGTTAGTGCCCTTATAAAAGAGACCCCATAGACCTCTCTTCAGCCAGACTAGGTTAAGATAGAGGTCTAAGAGCATAGAAACAAGTCCTCACCAGATACTGGATCTGCCAGTGCCTCTACCTTGGACTTAGCTTCTAGCACCATGAGAACTAAATGTTGTTTTATAAGCCACCCAGTCTATGGCATTGTTACAGCAGCCCAAAAAGACTGACCATTATCTTCACACTTTTGAAGAATGCTAATCAGGTGTTTTATAGAATGTCTCTCAATTAGTGTTTGTCTGATGGTTTCATATGGTAACACTAGGGTTGTGGAAGGACTACCATAAAGGGAAAAAACCCACAAAGGCATAATACTGGAGTATATGGTAGTTAACACGACTTGTCACTGGTGATGTTAACTTTGATCACTGGGTTAAGGTGGTGTGTTTCTCCACTGTTAGCAAAACTTTTTCCCATTTTCATGGTTTATCCCATGCATTCTTAGTGGGGGTTATTATAATGTTATTGAAGGGGTAAAAACTGATTCTTGGAAGGGACAATCCTCTTATTACATATAAATCATGGATATACATGTAACACATAAATAGATATAGCATATATTTGTGATATTGATGTTCCATTGAGAATAGGAGGGTATTAGGAAAATATGTCTAAAAAGGCTTCAGCATGGTCAAGATGGAGAGGCAATTATAAAAAAAAAGTTGGCAAATACTGCTCTATTCATTGGAAGGAAGTTACTAAACCCCATTACATTCAGGGTGAGGGGAATTAAGTTGTATTTCTTGGAGGAGGGAGTACTACATATACTATTTGGAATTCTATAAAAACATTATTTTCCTTTATTTTATTTTTGGCACTGGGGATTGAAGCTAGGGTATTTTATCTTTGAGCCACATCCCAACCTTTATTATTTTTTATTATGAAACAGGGTCTCACTAAGTTGCCAAGGCCAGCCTTGAACTAGTTGACTCTCCTGCCTCAGCCTCCCAAGTCACTGGGATTATAAGCATGTGTTACCACTCTAGGAATTTTTTTTTTTTAAATATACCTCTTTGGTCCAGTTTTCTGTCAAAACTTTGTGTCTCCTTCTATGTTTGTTTGGATCTTCCAAGAAGCAAATGCCAAAGTTAGACATCCAAAAGATTTATTTTGTGATTTATACCTATAAAAGGTAAATGGGAAGAATCAAGGGAAGACAAGAGAATTTTCAGACTGTAATGCAAGTCTGTTATTTGTAATGGAGAAAGGGAATAAAGGAGAGTTGGGTAGGAAGAGACACAGACTACAGACAGTTTGAAGTTTCTGTTTTGCTAATGGGGAGTCCCTGAGTCCACGTATCACATTAAAGAAGTACTACATTTCACAAGAGAAGGCCTGCATTAGAACCTCTCTTAAATGTACTCATTGCCTAAAAGAATCATTGAGGAACCATGACCTTGGCACAAAGTCAAGGATGGGCTCTAAAGAATAGCAACGGGTACCATTGGTCATGTCCCCTGCAGCATGAAGCACACATATTACTAAACATTCTCTTCTCTTTTATAGGAATTTTCACTCCCTAGTCTTTTATAAACTCCTATATATCATCGAAAAATCATTGTGGACTCTCATAGTCCTTCACAAGTATTTTGTAATATCATATTTGGTTATTGTTTTCATGCTGTTAAAACAATAGATTAACTGATTTAAATTGAAAGTGGAAAATAACTCATTTTTTTCCCCGAGAGGGATAGTGAGAGAGAGAGAAAGAGAGAATCAATTTTATTCAGTTTTTCATCTAGCCTTCATTGCTCCAACACCTCGTTGCATATGTGGTGCTGGGATTTGCACTTGCGTACTCGCACAGTGCTTGACAGGCAAGCACCATAACTGCTGAGCCACCGCTCTAGTCCCAATAACTCATTTTTTAAGTTTAGAGAAGTTTTGTATTTATAAGTCATGTATAATCATGCTACCAATATGTTTTTGTCCCAAGATAAAAGTCACCTTATAGAAGGAAGTAGCTAAACTTAACATGCTGCATGTAGTTTTGATCTGTTTTGGTAAACGTGATATGGCTAGCTATTTGCCATTTTTAGCTCTGACAAATAACTTTGTCAGTAGCAGCAGAATGAAAGTTTTAAAATGACTGAGAAAAGAAGGACATTTCCAATAGTTTATCTAATAAAGTGATGACAACAATTTAACTGAAAGATAACAATTGGAAATAAATGAACACTAAAGGAGAAACTGAATTTCCTTCTTGGAAGATTGAAAAGGAGTGACAAATAGTCTGTTAGGCAGAATAATAACTGCACTAGATACCCATTGTCCATTGGTTACTATTTGTTCAAGGAATCCACTCTTGATTAAAAGGATAAGGATATCCCTTATCCTCAGGGATAAGTCTTGATTTGTATAGGCCTAATGCTGGGTAATTCATAATCCAGTTCTCTTCATCAGTAATCATTTGAGATAAGTATGTTATCCAGTCATTAAGTTATAAAGGAAAGTATGCTAGAAGGCTTCGGGAAAGATTTTCTCACTCTTAGAAGGAAACACACAAGGGCAGGCATGGTGGCTCAGTGGTATTATGCTTGCCTGGCATGTGTGAGTACCTTGGTTCAAACCCCAGCACCACATGCACAACTGAGTGTCAAAGAAACAAAAACCAGATGAAAAAATAAAATTAAATCCCTGCCTCATCCCCCTCTCTCTTTAACAAACACACACACACACACATGAAGAGGTGGAGTTTTCTTTTGCTGGATGCTGTTTTTACTGGATTTGAAGATAAACTGCAAAGGATATCTGTGAAAGACCCTGGTCTGAAGTCAGGGCTAATACTTGAAGGATAACGGAGTAGAATAGTGAAGATGAACTGGATCCTGATGATGTCACTAAGCAGCTAAAATAACCAACAGGGTGGGGACCAGGGGGTATGGGCACTAGAACCCTGGCCTTATACATCTATGTAAGCATGATACCATAGAGCTACATCTCCCGCTCTGAAACTTTTTAGAGAATGTTTCCCAAATTTTAAAGTAATTTTGAATTTAAAAAAATTAATCGAAGTTGAAGATACTTTTCTTGCATACTTACTAGATACCTGATATTATGCTAACTGCAATAACTCAGTAGTCTTAATACAAAAAAGCAATGAGTTTTTAAAATTCATTCAACATAGTCATATATATAGGAAGAAATCGTTGCCACATAATCATGATCACATGCATAATGACAGAGCATGATCACCCTACTTTGGATTCACCCTGATCCCATGTTTTCCCTACTTTACCCCTGTGTTAATTGGGCTTCTCATGGAACAAACATACCCACTGGGTTGATAATCACCCTGCTCCCTCCCTCCACCTGCCTTGATATCCCTCTTATTCCCACCCCCACTCTCTTGCCCCTTTATCCCCCCAGCATCATAGGCGAAGTTTCCCCTGCTCGTGTAAAAATTCACCCATGTTGGAGTTATTATTATTAGCTTAGCCAACTTTCAGTCTGTTTCCAATTGTATCTAACTTCCACATGGGAGAGAAAATATTCGGCCCTTGAGTCTCTGAGTTTGGGATATTTCACTTAGCATAATTCTTTCCATCTCCATTCATTTGCCTGCAAATGCCATGATATCAGTCTAATAGCATAGTAGAATTCCATTGTATATATGTACCACAGTTTTTGAATTCACTCGCCCAGTGAGGGTCATCTGGGTTGGTTCCATAGTCTAGCTATAGTAAATTGAGCTGCTATAAACATTGATGAAGCTGTATCTCTATAATATGCCAATTCTAGCTCTTTTTTTGGAAAATACCCAGGAATGGGATAGCTGGGTCATAAGGTAGTTTTGAGGAGTCTCCACACTGCTTTCCAGAGTTGCTGTACAAGCTTGCAGTCCCACCAACCATGTGAAAGTGTTCCTCACTTCCCACAACCCCTTCAGCATTTGTCATTGATCGTATTCTTCATTTTTGCCACTCTGTCAGGAGTGAGGTTAAATCTCAGTGAAGTTTTGATTTGCAATTCTATGACTGCTAGTGATTTAGAGCATTTTCTCATATATTTATGGGCTTTTTGGATTTCCTCCAATGAGAAATTTCTATTTAGCTTCCTAGCCCATTTATTGATTGGATTATTTGTGGTTTTGGTGTTCAGTTTTTTTGAGTTCTTTGTATATTCTGGATATTAGACCTCTGTCTGAGGTGTAGCAGGCAAAGATTTTCTCCAATTCTGTAGGTTCAATATTGACACTCTTAACTAATTCTTTAGTTGTGCAGAAGCTTTTTAGTTTAATGGCATTCCACTCATTTATTCTTGGCTTTAATTCTTGAGCTATAGAAATCTTTTAAGGAAGGCGGTTCCCACACCTATGTCATGTAATGTTGATCTTATTTTTAATTCAAGCAATTGTACAGTTGCTGGTTTAATTTCCAGATCCTTGAACCATTTTGATTTGATTCTTGTGCAGGGTGAGAAGGATCCAATTTCAGTTGTCTTCATATGACTCTCCAGTTTGTCCAGCACCATTTGTTGAATAGGCTGTCTTTCTTCCACACTATGCTTTTGCCCCTTTTATCAATATTAGATGGTTAAAGATTTGAGAGTTTGTCTCTGTATCTTGTATTCTGCTCCACTGGTCTTCATGTCTGTTTTGATACCAATACCATGCTTTTTTATTATTATTATAGCCCTATTGTATAACTTCAGGTAAGGATTTTTGATACCTCTATTTTCTCTTTCTTGCTTAGCAATGTTTTGGCTATTCTGGGTCTTTTGTTATTCCATATGAATTTGAGAATTGCTTTTTTTATGTCTGTGAAGAATATCACTGGTATCTTGATGCGGATTGCATTGACTCTGTATAAGGCTATCAGTAGAATGGCCATTTTGATTACATCGATTCTGTCAAACCAAGAACATGGAATGTTTTTCCATCTAATCAGGACTTCTGCAATTTATTTTTTTAATGTTCGATAATCTCCATTGTAGAAGTCCTTAATATCCTTTGTTAGATTGAGCCCAAGTATTTTATTCTTTTCTAGGATATTGTGAATGGGACAGACTTCCTGATTTCTTCTTCAGTGGAACTGTTGCTGGAATATAGGAAAGCTAATGATTTATGAGTGTTGATCTTATAACCAGCCACTTTACTGAAATTGTTTATAAGCTCTAGAAGTCTTCTGGCTGAGCCTATTGGGTCTTCTAGGTATAGGATCACGTCATCAGCAAATAGAGACAACTTGACTTCCACTTTTCCTATTTGATTTCCGTTGATTTCCTTCTCTTGTGCGATAGCTCTGGCTAGGGTTTCAAGGACTATATTGAATAAGAGTGGTAAAAGTGAACTGAACATCCTTGTCTTGTTCCTGAATTCAGTGGGAATGGTTTCAGTCTTTCTTTGTTAAGCATAATGTTGGCTATGGGTCTGTCATGAATGGTTCTTACAAAATTAAAGTATCTTCCTTTGATCCATGTATTCTCCAGTTTTGATTAATGGGTGCTGAATTTTATCAAAGGCCTTTTCTGTGTCAATTGAGATGATTATATTAATTTTATTTTTAATTCTATTTAAGTGGTGAATTACATTTATTGTTTGCGTATTTTGAACCAGCCCTGCTTTCCTGGAATGAAGCCCACTTGATCATGATGTATTATCTTTTTGATATATTTTTGGATCCGGAAAGTTAGAATTTTATTAAGGATTTTTGTGTCTATGTTCATCAGGGAAATTGGTCTGTAGTTGTTTTTCTTGATGTGTCTTTGTTGGTTTTGGTATCAGGGTTATATTTGCTTCATAAAAAGTGTTTGGCAGGGTTCCAACCCTTTCAATTTCATGGAAAAGCTTGTAGAGGATCAGTATTAAATCTTCTGTAAAGGTCTGGTAGAATTCTGCCATGAATCCATCAGGTCCTGGTCTCTTCTTTTTTGGAAGGCCTTTGACTGCTATTTCATTTTTGCTACCTGAGAATGATTGGTTTAGAATTTCAATGTTCTCCCATGCTAATTTGGGAATGTAATATGTGGCAAGATATTTGTCCATTTCTTCCAGATTATCGAACTTGAGAGATTATTTTTCAAAATAAATTTTGATAATCTTCTGAATTTTGGTTGAATCAGTGGTGATATCTCTGTTTTCATCTTTGATTTTGTTGATTTGCTTCACTTCATTCTTCCTTTTGGTGAGGTTGGCAAGGAGTCTGTTGATCTTATTTATTTTTTCAAAGAAACAACTCTGTTTTATTGATAATTTGTATTGGTTTTGTTCTCAATTTCATTGATTTCAGCTCTGATCTTAGTTATTTCATATCTTTTATTAGGTTTGAGATTATATTGTTCCTCTTTTTGTAGGGATTTGAGTTAGAGCATAAGTCTATTTATTTGGGATCTCTCCAGATTTTTGATGAAGGCACTCTGTGCTATAAATTTACCCCTTAAGAATGATTTCATACTATCCCAGAGATTTCTACGTGTTATTTCATTATTCTCATTTATTTCCAAGAATTTCTTGATTTCTGTTCTCATTACCTCTTTTATCCATTCTTTGTTTAAGACGGTATTATTCAACGTCCAAGTATTTGAGTAGTTTCTGTTGTTTTTCTTGCTTTTTAATTGCTAAGATCATACTATTGTGGTCTGAAAGGATACATGGGATTCTATCACCTTTTTTTATATTTGTTCAGGATATCTTTGTGGACTAGGATGTGGTCTATTCTGGAGAAGGATTCATAGCTGCTGAGAAGAAGGTAAACTCAGCTGCTTTGGGACAGAATATTCTGTAAATGTCTGTTAAGTCCAGTTGATTTATAGAGTTGTTTAGGTTAGAAATATCTTTGTTGATTTTTTTACTTTGATGATCTGTTGTTGATAATGGTGTATTAAAGTCCCCTGGTATTACTGCATTGAGATTGATGAGGGGTTTAATATCCTTGAGTACTTTTTCTACATATTTGGGAGGGTTGTAGTTGGGGGCATAAATATTAACTGTCATTATGTCTTCTTGATGAATTGTTCCTTTTACTATGATATAGTTACTTTCTTTGTCCTTTCTGACTAGTTTTTGGTCAAAATTCACTTTATTGGATATCAGGATCACAACACCAGCTTGCTTTTTCAGGCCAGAAGCCTCATAGATATTTTGCCATCCTTTCATATTCAGTCTGTGTCTATTTTTGATTGTGAGGTATATCTCTTGTAGGTAGCAAATTGTTGGATTTTGTTTTATGATCCAGTAAGCCAGTCTGTCTTGATTGGAGCATTGAGCCCATTCATGTTCAGAGTTAGAATAGATATGGGAATCTGGGTCCTTGACCTTGTGACTATTGCTGTGTTTTGCACCATCTTGTATATCTTTTAGTGTGTTTTGTGGTTATTGACTTTCTTCTGTTTAGGGGTTTTGGATTTTGTTTGCATGTTCCTCCGAATGAAGTATGTCCTTGAGAATTTTCTGTAGTGCAGGCTTTGTGTTCATGTATCTTGCTAGCTTGAATTTATCATTGAAGTATTTAATTTCCCCATCACATTTAAAGCTGAGTTTTGCAGGGTATAGTATTTTTGGTTGAATACTGTTTTCTTTCAAAATTTGAAAAATATTGTTCCATGCTCTCCAGGCATTTATTGTCTGAGAAATTCATAGTAATCCTAATTGGTCTGCTTCTGAATGTGATTTGGTGTTTTTCCCTTGCTGATTTTAGGATTCTTTCCTTGATTTCTCTGTTATTCACTTTATAAATGATGTGTCTCAGTGAATTTCTCATTTGGTTAGGTCTGTTTGGTGTCCTATATGCATCCTTAATTTGATCTTCTGGATCAATCCTGATGTGGGGAAAATTATCCTTGGCAATTTCACTTAGAAGGTTCTTAAAGCCCCTTGTTTGTTGTTCAATGTTTTCTTCAATTCCAATTACTCTCAAGTTATTTCTTTTCATCTTGTTAAATACTACTTGGAAGTTCTGAGCATGCTCAATAAGCTTCTTTTCTTCTCTGTCCTCCTTGAACTCAGTGTTGCTCAACCTGTCTTTGTTGTCTGATGTTCATTCTTTGAGAGTTAAAGTTCTATTTTCTACTTAGTTTACTCTGGAATTAGTATCTTCCAATGAGCTTTTGATTTGGTTGACAGTATTTTTCAATGCTAAGAGCTCTGGTACATCTCTTTTCGGAATGTCTAGGACTTCATATGTGTGGTCTCTCATCTCCTGAAATTGCTCTCTTATCTCTTTCCTTAAATATTCTTTTACTTCTTTGATTGAATGACTAATCATATTGTTGATACATTTTTCTAGGTTTTCATCTAAGACCTCAACAATGGACACTTTTGATGGGGAGCTGTGGGACTAAGGTGGAGGATTATTTCCCTTTTTCCTCATTTTCAGTTACAGGGAGTGTGGCTTGAGGTCTGACACTAAATAATTCTCTTGGTGGCTTTGTTGATGGTATTGGAGCTTATTATTGCTTTGTTTAGTTGGGCTGGGGTATAATTTGAGTATCAGAGTTCAGTGGCTGGCACTCTAATCTGTAAAGTATTTTGGACCTTTAGGTTTTCTAATACCTCAGGGGATGGGGGTAGAAGTCAATAAGTGCAGTCAATGCATACAACAGACAATGTTGACTGTAGCTCTCTCCAGGCTCTTTATTGTTTGCTGTGCTGTGCAGAAACATTTTAGCTTGATGTTCTCCCATTTATTGATTCTTGGTTTTATTTCTTGAGCTTTAGGGATCTTGTTAATATTGGTACCTGCACCAAAATGTGGGAGTGTTGAGCCCTTTTTTTCTTTTAGCAGTTTCAGTGTTTCTGTTTTAATTCCTAGGTCTTTGATGTACTTTGCATTGACTTTTGTGCAGGATGAAAGATAGGAAGTTTCATTCTTATACATATGGATATCCAGTTTCCCAGCACCATTTGCTAAAAGGATATCTTTTCTCTAACATGAACTATCAGATGACTGTGTTTATGTTGGTTTGTCTTTCTGCCTTATATTCTTTTCCTTTGGTCTTTGTTTATTTTGATGTCAATACCATGCTGGGTTTTTTTTTAAACTATTGCTCTGTAGCACAATTTGAGATCAGGTATTGTGATGCCTCCAGCACTACTCTTCTTGTTCAGGATGCTCTGGCTATTCTGAGTCTTTTATTCTTTTTATTATTTATTTATTTATTTTTTAAAGAAAGAGGGGACACACACACACAGAGAAGCAATCTTTATTTAGCTTTCCATGTGACTTTCATTCCTCAGACACTTTGTTGTGTATGTGGTGCTGGGGTTTGAACTTGGGTCCTTGTGCATGCCAGGCAAGCACCTTAACGCTCAGCCACCACTCCAGCCCCGTCTTTTATTCTTCCAAAGGAATTTTAGGACCATCTTTTCTGGTTCTGTGGAGAATATCATTGCTATTTTGATGAGTACTGAATTCATATAACACTTTTAGTAGTATGGCCATGTGACAATACTAGTTCTGCCTATCCAGGAACATGGAAGGTCTGTCTTCCAAGGTCTCCAATTTCTTTCTGCAGTGCTCTACAGTTTTCATTGTAGAGGGCTTTCACCTCCTTGGTTAAATTTATTCCCCAAATTTTAATTTTATTGATGCTACTGTGAACAGTACAGTTTTCCCCATTTCTTTCTCAGCAGGTTCAGTATTCAAGTATAGAAAAGCTATTGTTTTTTGTACATTGGTCTTTTATCCTATTACTTTACTAAATTTGTTTGTCAGTTCTACAAGTCTTCTGGTGGAGTTTTTTGGGTCTTCTACATATAGGATTAGCAAACAAGAGGTAAGTTGACTCCTTTTTTCTTTTCTGTTTGTATCCCTTCCATTTCCTGATTGCTCTGGCTAGAATTTCAAGAATTACATTGAAATAAGAGTGGTTAGTGTCCTTGTATTGCTCCTGATTTTAGAGGAAATGTTGCCAATTTTCTCCATTCATTATGATGTTGGGCTTGGGTTTGTCGTACATATATAGCCTTTAAAATTTTGAGGTAAGTCCCTTCTATCCCTAGTTTCTCCAGCATTTGTAATATAAAATGAGTGCTAGATTTTATCAGACTTTTCCGCATCTATTTAAATGCTCATGTGATTCTTTCCTTATTTTATGTGGTGAATTACACTTATCCATTTGTATATATTGAATCCAACTTGCATTCATGGATAAACCTATCTGATCATGGTGAACTATCTTCTTAATGTGTTTTTAAATGTGCTTTGCTAATATTTTGTTAAGGATTTTTACATCTATGTTCATCAGGGATATTGATCTGTAGTTTTCTTTCCTTCAGGTGTTTTTGTCTGGTTTTGATATCAGAGTGATACTAGCTTCATAGAATGAATTCAGGAGTGTTCCTTCCCTTTCTATTTCATGGAATAATTTGAGTAAGATTGGCATTGGTTCTTTTTTAAAAGTTTGGTAGAACTTATTTAAGAATCCATCAGATCCTGGGATTTTCTTTGTTGGAAGCCTTTTAGTTATGTCTTCAATCTTATTGTTTGATATTGGTCTGTTTATGTTTTCCAAAATGTGTTATTCAATTTGGACAGGTCATATGTTTCTAGAAGTTTGTCAATATCTTCTAGGTTTTCCTGTTTAAAAATACTTTCTAATGTTAACAAAAGTGGAAAATTCTAATGGATTGAAAGCAACCTAGGTGAGGGAGTTATCTCTTTAATGACAATCTCTTACTTAAAAAAAAATAGATGTTAATTCTCTAAGCTCACTCTACAATCCCTGTGGTTCTCATTTAGGTTAGATAATGTATTTGCTTAATTTTCTTTTTATTTTACTTTTTTGTTATTGTTTCTGTAGGTTTTCTTTCCACCTTCCATTTCATTGCCTCCTTTCCAAGATCCTTAAAAGGAGAAATATCCCCTTGATTTTCTCTATCAAACTCTTCTTTTTCTTAGATCTCTTAATGAGCATTTAATTTTTTCTTTATTCCTCTTTTTTATGCACTTACATGACATTTCTTACTTGCTGAATAGCTTCATGAGTTAACTTTATTTCTCTGAAAACCAATTTCTCAGTGTCTATTAATGAATCACCAATATTTTATCTTCAGAATTATTTTTTAATCTTACCTCTTCTCTACTCACCATGGTCAACAGATAAGGATATTCTTAAACTGAGGTCTTAAACGGAAATGGATTAAATAACCTAAATCTGAACCATGAGGAAGAGTTGTAAAAAATGCAAATTCATCTGCTTTATCCTGGACTAACTGAACAGATTTTTAAGATTGAGTCCAGAAATCTGCTTCTTAAATATACTCCCTATAAAAGACTTAGGCATGCTATGTTTTGAGAACTACTGCATTAGTAGTTCATCTAATTCTGTTCATTTTACCTATTCAGTGTTTCCCATCAATTTCTTTCCTTTTGCCTCTACTCTGGTTTAGGACTACTTTGTCTCTTAGCTGCCTGTTTGTAATAGGATTTTCCATGCCTCTGGGATATTTCTAACTCTAATTCATCTTACACATTGAGGTCTTATTAATTTTACTAAATCACCACTCTGCACATTTAATGTGACAAGAATTTATTGAGCGCATACTATAGATACTCTAGGGCAATAGATTCCAAATGGGGCTGATCAGCAGAATTACTGAGCAGGAAAACCTTTTCTATAGACTCTCTACCACTTCTCCAAGTCCACAAAATTAGAATCTTCATTGTTAGAGTTGATAAAAGTTTATTTTTAAAACGTTCTCCAAATGACGGTTATGGATAACACTAGATTGGACCATATACTTAGACATTATCTGTATTTTGGAGTGTATTTTTTATTGCGCATAATTATATATAGTATTTTGGTTTGATAAAATCATACATGTAAGGAATGTGATTTCAATCTTTATTCCCTCCTTTTCCTCTCCTCTTCCTTCCCCTTTTGTACCTCCTCTACTGATCTTCTTTTTGCTCCTTTATCTATTTTTGATTAGTACTTTATACACATTCATAAAAGTTAAATTCCCTTTGGTACCTTTATATATGCATATCATGATTTTGTTAAATTCATTCCATATTTCTTCCCTTTTCTTTTCTTCCTCCCTCCCTCTCATTCCCCTTCTTCTAGTCCACTGACCTTTTCTATATAGTTAGGATATCCAGCCTCCCTGATTCCCCATTGCCTTCTTTTCCTTATTTTGTTCTAGCTTCTACATACGAGAGAAAATCTTCCACCTTTGATTTTCTGAGTCTGGCTTATTTCATTTAGTGTGATGTTCTCCATTTCCACCCATTTACCAACAAATGCCATTATTTCAATCTTTATGGGTTAGTAAAACTCCATTGTGTGTGTTTACATTTTCTTGATCCATTCATCTACTGATGGATATCTGTTGATTCCATAATTTGGAAGTTCACATCATAGAAACTGGACTGCCATAGCATGCCAATTTTAATTCTTTTGAATAAATATCAGGAGTGCAATAGCTAGATCATATGATAGTTACATGCCTAGTTTTTTGAGGAATCTCTGGAATGTTATTTTGGAGGAGATGTGAACATATACAAATAACTACCATAAACACATTCAGTAATGCTATACAAGAGGTACCAAGTGCCATAGAAATATTAATATAACTGTATTAAATACCTTCAGTAACATATCCAGCTTAATGAAATCTTTTCCTCCTATAATTTCCCATAGCACTTACCTATAATTCTCTTTGGTCTTCTCACTTTTTCACTTTTATTTTGCAATATAATTATTTTTTAAATTTGTCTCATTTCCTCTAAACTTGTTCTTGAAGTAAGAGCCTTGGCCTTATCCATGCATACAGTAAGACAAGGAATTTTCTTTTTAAAAAATTCTGATTTATTTACAGCATAAAGCTATAAAAAATTATATTATGTATATAGTAATCCCACCTTATCCATGAGGGTTATGTTCCAAGACACCAGTGAATGTCTGATACCATGTATGAACAGTACTAAACTATATAGATATATATTTAAAATGTGTTTTTCCCTATGCATACATAACTGTGAAAAGGTTTAATTTACAAACTGGGCATCGTAAAAATTAAAGATAATAGTGAGATAAAACAATTATAAACATATACTGTAATAATAGCTTGTTCTCTGGGTACAATATTCAGTAAAACAAAGGCTACTTAAATATAAGCACTACCATACCATGAGAGTGGATTTGATAACTGAAATGACTACTAGTGATTAACAGTTAGTGTTATATGCATAGTGTATATACACAGTGTAGATATCATGGACAAAGGGATAATTCACATCCTTGGCAGGGTGGACTGGAATGACACAAAATTTTATCATGTTACTCAGAACAGCATGCAATTTAAACGGAACAATTATTATTTCTGAAAATTCCCATTTAATATTTTTTGGACTATGGTTGACTGAAATAACAACAACAAAAAACAAACCAAAACTGAAGATAAGCAAATTTTGCATTTCATAAAATATCTTCAAAGAAGAGGATATCCTTATGACTCTTGGATATTTGTTGCCAAATTTATGGATCCGAGTATTAGTATACCATTTAGTGCAGTTGCTTCAACACAGCAGGAACTAGATTTTAAAAAAATGTAATTTGTGAACCAGGATAATTTGTGTAATTTGTGAATCAGGGTCTGGGAAATATACCTTTGTATATTCAAAAACATACTTAATATACTCAGTATCTACCATAAGAGGTCATGATTGCAAATAAGATAATATGATGGTGAATTTTTTTTCAAACTAATAATGCCCTATGAGTCTAGCCCAACTGTTTTTATTTTTTCTGATATACATATCTCTCTTATCTATAGGATTAAAGATGAGAATCATCCCCTTCCCTATATGGGGGATTAAAGTTAAGACTTTGCGTGTGGTAGGCAAGCACTCTGCCACTGAATTATATCCCTAGTCTTAAAGATGAAAATTCTGAAAGGTGACAGATAACTTGTCCCAAAGATTTCTTCAAGTGTTACTGTTTGGGGCTTCACTATGTCCCCCCAAAAATTTGTACGTTGAAGTACTAACCCCTAGTACCTCAGAATGTAACCACATTTGGAGATAAGATCGTTAAAGAGACAATTAAGTTAAAGTGAGGTCTTCAGGACTGGAGAAGTGGCTCATCGGTAGAGCACTTGCCTGTCATGTGCAAGGACCTGGGTTCGATCCCTAGCACCACATACACAACTAAGTGGAGGAAAACAAAAAACAGATGAAAAAAAAATAAAAACACATCTCTTTCACTCTCTTAAAAAAAGCAGTGGGGTTGGGGGTCTTTACTATAGGTCCCATTCCAGTAAGACTGGTGTCCTTATAAGAGTATGCTTGGCACAGATAGAGGAAAGTCCATGTGAAGACAGAGGGAGGAAACAGGCATCTACAGGCGGAGAAGACTTAAAAAGACACCGAATTTATGGGTCTGAATCTCAGACCAACCATGCCTTCACCTGTATCTTGGACTTTTAAACCTCCAGGACTGTGAGAAAATAAATTTATTGTTTAAGTCACCCAGTCTGTTGCATTTTGTTATGATATCCCCTAATACAGCTACTAACTACATTTAACATTAACCTAATTTTAGGCATTTTTACATCAAAACTTGTTTACCATGTTTAAGTCATTCAGCACGTGGTGAACACAATTCTAAGTAGATTAGAATTAAAATTTCAGCAAATTTATGCTATATTCATAAACATAAATGTTAAACATTGTAAGACACAAAGCAAAAATTCCAAATAAAGTGTATAGTTTTAATTCTACAGGTTCCCAGAAGGAGAGAATTGTGTGTGGACTAGGTCACAAAAAAATGAAAATTTGGGCTGGATCTTAAAGATAGGGAGGATTCAACCAAATGGAGGGGTGAGGACATGTAGTAGAGAATTTTGTATAAAGTAAATATATGACTACTACTACAATGCAGGTGACCTGTGTCTTAAGTGCTTCCTCTTCTTACAAATATGTCACTCAGTTCAATAATGTTTCATATCTAAATATTCAAATGTATTTAATTTTTATTTAATAAAATTTCTACCCTTCAGGCTGAGGAAGTTATTCAGAATGTTTCATCTAAACTTCTGGAAAAGTGCACATTAGCCTTGGGTTTTGAAGATGGAATTTTATAAAAGGAGTTGGTAGGAACCTAAACACATATAGATGTAAGTTTTTGTAAATACTTCCCTTAATTTTTTTTTTAGTTGTAGGTGGACACATTTATTTATACATTTTTATGTGGTGCTGAGGCTCAAACCCAGTGCCTCACATGTGCTTGGAAAGCACTTTACTAATGATCCAGCCCCTATAATAGAAATTCTTGATAAGCAGGTAAGTTTAACTGAAGTTTTAGGTTTGGTGATAGGAACTTAACAACGACTTTGTGGTTTGTTAAAAGATGCTGTTTTCAAGCTGTGAGATTTTATTTTAAAGCTACCGACACCTATCTACAGAAAGTTTTATTTCTATTCTATAATTTCAACAATGTTTCTTTTGAAATAAACTTAGGTGAGACTATCATTATCAAATGAGATATGCATTGAATTAAAGGAGACATGGTTAACAGCTGGGTTAAAATTACATGAGATTTAAACGATTTTCCTAAAGAAAGGGGGGGGGATTCGTTTGGAGCTCTTCA
>PVKS010011123.1:0-57741 GCA_004027875.1 Aplodontia rufa
TTGTTGAACAGTCATGTAAGTTTTTAACGAAATAATACCATCTGTATATAGATTCTGAAGATTAGATTTACCCCCAAGAGTGCTCCCCCGCAATTACCCACCCTTATCCCTCCCCTCCCCAAAACATCTCTAAAAATATATTAGGTTGTATAACATTACAACTTATCCGGATTTAACACGTGATAATAGACCTCCTTTCTCAATGGTCAGGGTCTAGCTCCAGTCTCCACAGATGAGTGAAAGCATTAGACCCTTGGTTCTCTGGGTTATGCTGATTTCACTCAGCATAATTTCTTCCATAGCCAACTGTTTACCTTCAAAGGCTGCAATATCATTGTTTCTAATTGCTGAGCAAAACTCCATGGTATATATGTACCACAGTTTTTGGATCCATTCATCCAGTGAGGGACATCTGGGTTATTTCCATAATTTAGAAATTGTAAATTGAGCTGCTATGAACATATATATTGTTGTGTTGCTGTAATGTGCTGATTCTGCTCTGCTTATCTCAGAGTCACTTAGTTTCATTCTCAAACTCCTAGAGGTCACAAACCCAACATCCACAAAACTGGCATAAGAACCAGCTCAAGGCACCATGGGACTTGCCCAGAGTCACACAGTTAGACTCTCTGAGATTTTTTTTGTTGTTGATGTTTGTTTTATTTTTTTTTTAAGAGAGAGGGAGAGTGAGAGAGAAAGCGAGAAAGAGAATCCACTTTATTTAGTTTTTCATATTTTATTTAGTTTTCCATGTGGCTTTCATTGCTCCAAGACTTCATTGTATACATGGTGCTGGGGTTCAAACTCACGTACTTGTGCATGCTGGGCAAGCGCCATAACCACTGAGCCACTGCTCCAGCCCTCTCTGAGTTTTTATTAATAATTAAAAGGGATTGTTTATATTATTTACTTCTGATGCTTTCTCACCCCTTTCAGGTGAAATAGCCCAAAACTAACCACTCTCAAGTGCACAGTCCAGTGACTTTCAGAACATTCACAATGTTGTGTAATGGCCATCACTTTCTAGTTCCAAAACATCTTCCTGGCCCTAAACAGAACTTACCCAGACAGCAGCTGAGCCCCATGCTCTCCTCCTGCAGCTCTGGAAGCCACCTGTCTGCATTCTGCCCTACAGATCTACCTGCCCTGGACATTTCATACCCACAGAATCACACAACAATGCGGCAATGGCCTTTCTGTCTGACTACCCTGCTTGGCGCCATGTTTCCTCCTTGCTGGGGCATGATTCCTGCTTCGTTCCTGTTTATGGCTGAGCAAAAGCCCATCACAATCCATTTGTCCTTCCTTTTGGCTATTATGAACAGTGCTTCTATGCTCATTGGTATGCAGGGGTCTGTCTGCATACCTGTTTTCAGTGCTGTTGAGTATATACCTAGATGTGAAATTGTTGGGCTGGATGATGGTAGTCTTTTTGAGAAACCACTGAACTCCTTTACATAGTGGCTGAACCATTTTACTTCACACCAGCATTGTATTGACTCCAATGTCTCCACATAGATGTCAGCACTTGGTGTTTCCATGTACACAGAGGGACAGATCAGATGTATACATACACAGGTTGAGTCAGGGGCAGGGGGGTTTCAAGTCCCAGGTCCTTCAAGAGGGCTGCACAGAAGGACTTGGAAAGACAAATGGAATAGTGAAAGAAGGGAATCAGGGCAATCATGTCGAGTTCTGGGAAGAGAAAAGAAGGAGAGGAACCTCCTGGCTTAGGGAAGGGATGAGAACAGATGCTGGAGAAGAAATGATTTTCCACAGTCTCAAGCAGGACCCTGTGCCCCACCTGGGAGAATCATGAACTGAGGGCCCCCAGGTTTCCCAAGAGGATTTGGAAAGAGGATTTGCCTTTGAGAGGCTGCAGACTCAGTTACATGTGCAAAGCACACACTTAGAGCATCTACCACATGGTAGGTGTCTCTGTACACAACTACCTCATTTATTCTCCTAGCAGCTCTGTTGAAAAATGTTTTCTCCACTTTACCGGAGACTCTGAGAGCCATTAATTTCCTAAAGGCCCTATTACAGACAAGAATGCCAACTTCCTGACCCATAGCCAGGGTCTCTCTCTGCTCCACCATAGGTATAGACAGATCTGTCATGGTTACAAGTAACTCTTAGATGTCAGTTAAAGGCAGGGAAGCTTGCTCATAGACTATGGTCTAGGGATCTTGCTCCCAGGTGTGGTCTGTAGACCAACCACAATGCAAGTCCTGGAAGCTGGTGAGAAATGCAGAAGCAGGTGTCAGACCAACTCATGGGGACTCTAGCCTTTTAACAAACCCTTTATCAACCCACATGCACATGGAAGTTTTGGAAACATTCACCCATGTGATATCACCTAGATTTCAAGTGGACATTTTATCACTATGAAGATAATAATAAAAGTAATCATCATAATTGGGCTCCACATACAGATCTAACCACAGACTGGCCCAAAGTTCAAATTAGCACGTAAAATGAAAAGCTGATAGATGGCTCTGCTTATCAGCCATACCTTCAGACCTTTGGCAAAACAGTGTTCTGATACTGATACTGCCTTTCAGCAGTGTGTATATAGGGTTATCACTTCAGATACAGACCATGTAAGCCATCCTATTCTTGTGGTTCTACTAATTTATCTGTGTTTCTGACACGCCTTGACCCTAGATAGTGTGGACACTTGTGTAAAAATCCGAAAGGCTGCTCCTCCAAAGGCCTCTCTGTCCCCATTCCCTCCTCGCAGATAAGATAGCCCTGTACCACCTTTGGCTCCCTGGCAGTATGGGGACCCAGGCAAGGCTCAGTCCTCATGCCCTTCCATCCTCTGTGGTTTTCTGGACTTGGTTACGGTGCTTTTATGACTCTTTTCCAACTCTGCTCACAAGGAAGAAGGGGTGATTGGGTCAGAATTGAGGCAGGCAACCCTGGGCAGGAGACAGTTGTGGGTCAGCTGGTGGATCAGGACCAAGGACTGGGCCAAGGATTCAGCTAGGGGAAGCAAAGGTTGGGAGAGATCAGTGCAGGAAAGCTTCTTGGAGGGTTGGAAAGTTGTCCTGGCCCTGGAGTACGACAGAGTCAGTACTGGAACCGACTCTGTTCTGCACCAGCAATGCCCCACCATGGGTAACTTTATGTTGTGTGGAACAACAGCTTTCAGGCCATGGTTTGCCCTGAGTCACTCCATTTGTAAGCATCAGTTTGCCATGAGTTACTTCATTTTGAATCCAAGTGCCAAGGTAGAATGACCGTTTATCTTGTTTGCTCAAGAAAAACAGCCACCATCTTCCCAGCACAACCATAAGGTACAAACTAATAATTGATTCATTCATATTGATGCAAAAAATTACCACCAGTGAAGTCATCAAATCATATTAGAAACACCAGACTCAGGAATTTATCAATCACACCAGATGCAATCCCCTTACTTTGGACTTAAAAAAGAACATGCTGACTGTCACCTGCTTACTTATCAGGAGTCTCACCTTAGAAGATTACCCAAGCAAGGAACACACCTGTGCCCAGCTCAAGAGTCTCCTGCCCTTAATGCAAAGTCGCTTCAAGCTGACACTCCAGCCTATATGCCAAAGCATTCCTGCAGACCCTTGAGGCCTCAAAACTGGGGATCTCTTCCTTGTCCCTTATCTGAACACCTGCTACTCTGCATTTGTATTAACTGTATTAACTCTGAGCTATGGCTCCTAGCACTGTCTCTTTAACACTTTCTCAGCCTTTCCGTAACCTGTATGTCATCCTGCGAGGTGTGATTCGAGCATTAGAGACATTAGCAATTAAGGTTGGCGTGGAATAAAGAAATTGCCATAGCCTCAGCAGAAGTATTTGGAGAATTAAAGCCCACAAAGCTGATGTACCTTCTGAACTTATTAATGTTCAAAAAAGTCTGCCATGGTGGAAAGTCTCAAACATGCAGGCAGGGCTATGTGAATGGCTTAGTTCCCTCAGAACAGACAATAATGTAAGCAAAATACTGGCTTCTGGCGGCCTCCCTTGGCATTCACCTGTTGAAGCCCTAATCCCCCATGTGAGAGCATTAGGAGGCGCTGCTTTGGGGAGATGACAGGGTCACATAGGCCCAGTCCCTACGGGATTAGAGCTCTAATAAAAGAGACTCCAGAGATCTCTCCCAGCTCTTCTGCTGTGTGGGCACAGAGCCAGGAAGTGCCATCTGTGAACAAGGAAGCCCTATCTGAGGAACAGGTGACAAAGATTCTCTCCCGTTCTGTAGGCTCTCTCTTCATGCTCTTGGTTGTTCCTTTGATTGTGAGGAAGCTTTTTAATTTGATGTGATCCCATTTATTGATTTTTTTCAATTTTATTTCTCGCACTTTGGGGGTCTTTTTAAGCCAATGTGTTCAAATGTTGGGTTTACAGTTTTTTCTAGCAGGTTCAGGGGTTCTGGTCTATTCCTATGTCTTTGATCAACTTTGAGTTGAGTTTTGTGCAGAGGGAGAGATAGGGGTCGAATTTCGTTCTACTACACATGGATTTCATTTCCAGTTTTCCTAGCACTGCTCCAATGTGTTTTTAGAACTTTTGTGTAATATCTGATAACTGTATTTATGTGGGTTTGTCTCTGTGGCTTCGGTTCTTTGGTCTTCATCTGTTGCAGTGCCAGTACCATGCTGATTTTATTACTCTAGCTCTATGGTATAATTCGAGGTCTGATATTGTGATTCCTCCTTCTTTGCTTTTCTTGCTAAGTTTTGCTTTTACTATTCTGGGTGTCTTATTTGTCCAAATGAATATTTCAAGACCCCTTTTTTTTTATTTCTATGAAGAACATCTTTGGGATTTTGATGAGAATTGCCCTGAATCTTTATAGCATTTTTGGTAACATAGTCATCTTGACAATATCAATTTCTTTCTTTATTCTATATCTTTCTTTCTTTTTCTTTTTTCTTTCCTTCTTTCTTTCTGGTATTTTTTTTTTTGAGGCTGTTGTGAATGGGATAGTTTTCCTAATTTCTTTTTCAGCAGATTCATCATTGGAGTATAGGACTACAATTGATTTATGGGGATTGATTTTGTACCCTGGTAATTTGCTAATTCATTTATGAGTTCCTAGAAGTCTTCCAGTGGAGTCTTTGGATCTTTTAATATAGAATCATGTTGTCACTAATTAGATAGTTTGTGGTGTTCTTTTCCTAGTCATATTCCTTTAATTTCCTTCTCTTGCCTAACTGCTCTGGCTGGAGTTTCAAGGACTATGTTGAATAGTAGTGGTGAAAGTGGGTATCCTTTTCCTGATCCTGTTTTTAGAGGAAATGCTTTCAGGTTTTTTCCATTCAGTATAATGATGGGCTTGGGTTTGTCATATATAGCCTTCACAATATTGAGGTAAGTTTCTTCTTTCCCTAGTTTTTCTAGTGTTTTAAACACGAGTGGGTGCTGTGCTTTATCAAATATTTTTTCTGCATCTATTGAGACAATCATATAATTCTTATGTTTAAGTCCACTTATGTGGTAAATTATATTTATTGATTTGATTTCTATATGTTGAACCAAACATACATCCCTGGAATGAAACTCACTTGATCATGATGTTCTATTTTTTAATGTGTTTTTGTATGAGGTTTGCCAATATTTTATTAAGAATTTTTGCATTTGGACCTGGAGAGGTTGCTCAGCAGTACAGTGTTTGCCTGGCATGCATGAGGACCCAGGTTTGAACCCCAGAACCACACACACAACTAAATGTCTGAAAAACAAAAGCCAGATTAAAAAATGAATAAAATTCACTCTCTCTCTTTAAAAATTTTGCATCTATATTCATTAAGGACATTGGTCTGAAATTTTCTTTGCTTTATGTGTCTTTGTCTGATTTTGGTATCAGTGTGATGATACTGGCTCCATAGAATGAGTTAGTAGAGTTCCCTCTTCTTTTTTATGGAATAATTTGAGGAGAATTGGGATTAATTCTTCTTTATAGGATGGTAGGACTCAGCCAAGAATTCATCCAGACCCGAGTTTTTCTTTGTTGGAAGGCTTTTGATGGCTGCTTCAGTTTCCTTCTTGAAATGGATCTTAAGGTAACATTGTCTAAGACAGATGCAATAGTGGCCAAATAGTGGCCCACCAGCCACTATGGGGCAAATCCACCTGCACGTAATTTTGGGGTACTAGACATTGAACCTATGGGCACTTATACTGAACAACATCCTCAGCCCTTTTCCTCTCTTTCTTTCTTCTTAGTTTTTATTTTGAGATGGGGTCTTGTCACCTATACATACTTTCTATGGCCTGCAAAGAAAGAATGATTTTTACATTCTTAAATAATTGTTATGAGTATATGTGTGCATGGGGGATGTTTGCATGTGTGCATAAATGCAAGCCCTCATCTAAGTATGCAAACACATACACACTGTCATCTCTCAATGTCCGCAGGGGATTGGTTCCAGGACCCTCAGAGACACGAAGATACAGTGACCCTGAAAACCATTTTATAGAATGGTGGTATTTGCACATAACCTAGGCACATCCTCGTGTGTGCTTTATACCACCTGTGGATTACTTGTAAGCTAGTAGAGTATAAGTGCCTTGTGACAGTCGATACACTGCTCTACCCAGGAATCACGACGAGCGGAACCTGCTTTCATTCAGTGCACACATAGTTTCTTTTTGTTCTGTTTTGTTTTGTTTTCCTGAGTGTTCTGATCCAACTTTGGTTGAATCTGTGGATGCAGAACCCACAGATTGATGTAGAATGCAGATAGGCTGTTTTGGTCACACAGCTTCTGTACACACGTAGTAAAAACATCAGATAACATATGCCTTGTGTGTGACCAAAAAGCCTAAGATACTCCCTGTGTTTCCTTTGCAGGGAGGTTACTGAGTCTGGGTGAGTGGAGTCATGAGAACAGGTGGCGACCCCATGTGTGTAAGCCTAGCTACTCTGCCCAGCAAGCCAGCAGGACCACCACCACAGTCTCTTGCAGATGAGGAGACCAAGGCTTCCAAAGCAAAGCAATTGATCAGGGTTCCAGAGTCAGCGGCACCTGAGCCTGGATTAAGTACAACTGCTCTAATCAAATTATTTTATTGCAGGGGGAATAGAAATTACTTTATTGTGGATACTCTGAGTCACAAAGACCACAAAACCAAGAAAGGATGACCCACAAAGGCCCTAGATCCACTCTGCACATGGAGGAAAGCCAAGCCCATGGCCTTGTGAGGGAGGTCAAAGGCAAGTGTGAACGTGGAGTCGGTGCAGCATCAAAGAGCAGAGGGGCTGGGGAGCTGCTGCCCTGCAGGTTAAATCACACTGGGCTGGGCGGTGTGTCAGGATGATGGGAGAGGTGTGGCATGGCCTTGGGGGAACCTCCCCAGTTCCTTCCTCAGGGCACATGAATCAGTAGTGGAGTCTCACCCGTGCACACAATGGCAGGTGTCAAGAGACTACAAGCATGAGGGTGGCCCACGCTCTGCCCCACACTCAAGCTGGTGGGTAGGGATCAGAGTGCAGTGATCAGGGCAACACACAATGCCAAGCTGTTGTGTGCAGTCCCTGGGCCACTTGGAAGAGTGACTGATGAGGAGATTCTCTGACACAGAGTATTGGACAGTCTAAAAGACCCTACTAACAAGGTTCCATTTAATCTGCATCCTAAAGTGGCACTGTCCAAGTCAGGACTCAGAAAAATGCAAATGTACTGAGACAACAGGCGACTCTGCAAAGCTGTCTCAAACAGTTCCGCAGGTTGCATTGCACAAAGGGGTCTATGAATAGGGCTGAAAGCCAGCCCACCCTTTGTGGCCAAACTGTGTAGGACTTCACCTAACCAAAGAAAGAGGAATTTCTCCTCTCTGAAAGGGGCCACCTGCTTCTTGAGCTGTGCCCTGTGGGGCTAACCCCAAGTAACTTGTGCCCCTGTTTTCTAAACACAGAGATGTCATATAAGCAGGGATGCCTCAGCTCTCTGTCTGGAGATTTGGAGAGATCCAGGCCTGACAGGCCTGGGAAATTAAGGCATTTCCACCTTAAATGCAAAGAACAGCAAAGCAAAGATTGCTTCCCAGTGTCCTGCAGATGGGGAATCTGAACCCCACATGCCACAGCTGGGAGCAGAGCTGACTGTCACTCACGGCAGTCTCCAGCCAAGCCCTGCATCCCCAAGAGCATTTCTAGAAATAGAGAACATACGACAAGGAGAACTGGGGCCAGACTCTTACCCCCAACTGGGACTTGGCCACAGGATGATGCCAAGTCTCTATGACATCTTGACTTTTTGAAAAATTCAAGTTTCCTGGTGTAAGGAATGTCTCAAAATCTTTTCTGGTTTGTTTTGTTTCTTGAGAAATGTTCTCACTAAGTTGCTTAGGACCTTGCTAAGTTGCTGGAGCTGGTTTTGAACTTGCTGGGATTATAGACGTACACCACCGCACCTGGCAGATCTCCAGCCACCTGTTGTCTCCCAATACAGTGCTCCAGGTCAAGGTCTTTTGTGTCCCTGTAAGATAGGAATCAGAGGAATGGAGACAGCAAGGGAAGGGGAATTGAATAATGGAAGAAGAAGGAGAAGGAAGAAAGAGACAGGGAACTTAAGAGTCCCTAGAAAGGGGACAGCCAGGTGCCTGACACACTAGCACATCTAGAGAAGTGCCAGCTCTGTGCACACATGGGTGGATTCTGTGCATAGCCTTCCCATGTCATGTGGATCACACCAGATAAGATGCACCTCATAAAAAGAGGGGACCCTGCGATGTGTCTCCCCACTGCAGGCCCTCTTCAAGTGTGGTTCCATGCCATCAGGCACTTGTGTCTCTTCTCATCACGTGCCTGCATGGAATGATTGATGGGTGGACAGATGAGAGGGCCATCCCTGCCACTTGCCCAAGGGAGCTCCATTGGTGTCCCAGAAAGTCCACTTCTGTGCCTGAAGGGGTTCAAGGTCAGTTAGATGCACGGGACCTTTCATC
Source organism: Aplodontia rufa (assembly GCA_004027875.1). Lineage (NCBI taxonomy): Eukaryota > Metazoa > Chordata > Mammalia > Rodentia > Aplodontiidae > Aplodontia > Aplodontia rufa. Next base: position 8,935 of record PVKS010011123.1, read on the forward strand.
GGCCGGTGGTCGCCTGGAGGTAGAGGCATGCTGACTTCCCGACCTTCCTCCCCTCTGCTGCGACTGCCATTTATGCTCACTGACTTGGTGGCCGGGGTCTTCCCTGAACCCCACAACAGGGTGGCTGTGGGAAGAGCAGGGTGGGGTCCTGGGAGAACTCCTGTGTCCTACTTCTCCCCGGGTGGCTACTTCAGCCCCAGAGGAGCCAGAGCTCAGAGCAGGTCTGTGGCTCCTTCCTCCCTGTTGGTAGGAAGTGCCCTGTAGCCATGGACTGAGCAGACTTGGGGACCCACACTGCGAGGAGGCGGGGCCCCTGCTTCTACGCTCCTTGAGGTCAGATCGCTCATCTTAACCCAGTGTGAGAGAGATGAGTACGGAAGGCAACAGTTCCAAAGCCCCTTCCTGCTGAGGCCTGCCAGCTTGCTCTTTCTGCCGAGCTGCTAAGTCTGAGCCACACACAGGGACAAATGTGTTTTCTTTACAAACGCTTCTCAAGTGGTAATGTGCAGGGTTTGGAAGAGCTGGCATGATGAGGCCAGAAATGAGGGCAGGGCTCTGTGCTATTCATCAGCAGAGGCCCGTCCTGTGCCACTCCAGGCTCACTGTGGACGCTGATGAAATGCTTGTTGCACTGCCCTGAGCGTGGAAAGCTGCACACCAATCCCTCTGCACCTTGCTCTCCTGCTCATCAAGCCAGGTGTGTGCAGATCTGACCAAGTCAACCCCCAAGCCACCAAGGAATGATGGAGCTCCCGTTAGGGAGAAGACACAGGACTCAGTTGCTCCCTCCTTAACTCCACAGGCCTTTAAATCAAGTGGCTATGCATGGCAGAAACCGTGCTTGGCTTGGGACATTGCTATGATTAAATCCCGCCTTTGCAGATAAGGACATGGAAGTTCTGAGAGGTGCAGCTGACAAGGTTAGGGTCATCGAGTTAGAACACAGCCAACTCAGGATTCGTATTATAATTTTCTTGGCACAGGCAAAGGGGCATAGGGTTATTGGGAGCTGGTGGAGTTGAAAGCCTGGCAGATCCTGCAAAGAATCTTCCCTTTATACAATTTTTGACAGCTTGGAGGTCTAGAGCATGACCTCTAGAACAGGACACTTGCTCTGTGATCACGACCCATTGCATCCCAGCTGTGTGACGTGGGCCAGTTCCTGAACCTCTCTGAGCTTCATCTCCTTCATCTGCAGGACAGAGACATTCACAAGAGTCCTTCTCCCAGGGCTGTTGGGAAGGTGGAATGAGCTGTGCGTGTCGCCCCATGTGGACCAGTCCGTAGAACACAAGATGGGTGTAAAACATGCTAACCACTCGATGGACACTCCCATACCTGAGCAGAGATAGGGAACTCCTCGCTATTCTATTAGTGTCTCGCTGTACCGAATGTTTCCAAGTACCCCAAATGCTTGTGAGCTGGTTCCCCAGCAGGCAGACGGCTGTGCTCCCCATCTAATGATTCTGCCTGCTTAGAACACTGGAGTTCTAAGCCCTCTGAGAACTCAGATACCAGGAGTGAGGGGCTCCCTCTCTTCCGTGACTATCAGGAGTCCATGAAGTGCTGCGTGGCTGCCACACGAGGGACTGAAATGTGAAGTTCTTAAGGAGAGTCCCTGAGGGTGTGTCCTGGAGACCAGAGGTTCTTCTCCAAAGAGCTGCCTGGTCAGGATCTCAATGTCACATCCCCGGAAAGCTGAATTTTTCTTTTGGCTTCGCCCACCCCCTTGTGTGACTTTCCAAGTGTCCCCTTCCTGTTTGTTATCTTACAGGGGATCTTCATACTACCCTGTTTAGTAAATGGAACGGCACAGAAATTGAGACTCGCCCCAACCTACAATTAACCTGGGGATAAAATTGGAATAGACCAAGTCCTCTATCTGGCCTGAGCTGGATGGAGAAAGGACTCTAGAACCCTGCAGAGCAGGTATATGAGAAGTCCTGGGCTCCTAACTGCCTTGGCTTCTGCGCCACTTCCCAGCCCAGCCCCTCAAGCCCAGCTCTGCAGGGCGCAGCCCTCCCACGGTGATAATCTTGAGGGGTGGCGCCTCCATTGCTGATAAGGTATGAGACACCTGGAGCCACGTGGCTGTGTAGCCAGAGCCTGGACTCTGCGGGGGAGCTGCTGCCCCATGGCACAGCCTGGTTCTGAGGTGCAGTAGTTCCCAAGTGACCCGGAGGTTGCACTTGGAGCCAAGTGACAGCCAGCTCAGTGAAACAACCACCATTTTCTTCCCCTCCTCCCTGCCTGCCCCTCTTTTCTCTGTTTCCAGCAGCTTCTCTGGAATCATTCTCCCTGGTGAAGAGCAGTTTGTAAGGTTTCCATCTGCCTCAGCTTTCCAGGAAGCCCAGATGGAGACAGCGGGATTCTAAGAGAATAGAATGTCTACTCTCTGCTTATTGTCAATAGCAAAAGGAGGGAGCAGAGGCCGAAGAGAGGGCAAGGAGGAGGGGGACACTGGCTGCCGGTGGCTGTTGAAGAAGTAGGGCTGGATGCTGGCTTGTGGGAGCTGACCCGGGCAGCAGTTCTGGACGTAGCGATGGGAGTGGATGGCTCTCCCATGACTGCAGTAGCTGGGCAAGTGGCTGAGCCTCCCTGTGCCTCAGCTGTGGAGTGCGCTTAGGAAGAACCCTAAAAGTCACAGTGTTTCTGCAGCATGTGTAACACACTCCAACGGTGGCTGACATGTAAAAATGTGACCTGCATTTATTAGGTATGCAAATCAGCACATGACTCTCCGTGGAATGAAGGACGACTGCTCCTTCCTCTACCTACAGGTGTAAGTTATACCTGACACAGGTGGGTGCCTGACATGGCCTCTGTGCGGCCACTGCAGTGTCCCCAGCAATTTTGAATAAATCTGTTTCCATTTTTGTTAAGGTGTTTATTTTTCATTTTTTGTAATATGCTGTCTGGATTTTCATGAAACAATTCATATTTTATTAAGAGAAATGGTTGCATAAAATAAATAACATATTGTTTCATTTATCACCTTCGTAGAAGTATAGCAACAGGAGAGTGTCAGAGCCTTTGAATTTTGCTGTGGATTCTTTTATTTATTTATTTTTAAGTGAGAGGGAGAAAGAGAGAATCAATTTTCCTTTGTTTTTCATGTGGCCTTCATTGCTCCGATACTTTGTTGTGTACATGGGTTGGGGTTTGAACCTACTTCCTCATATATGCCAAGCAAGTGCCTTAATCACTGAGCCACCAGATTTTTTTAAATTGATTACACAATGAAGGGATTCCTTTTACATATTCGTACATGTGCGCATACATAAAGACAAAGTAGCATAAACCTTGTCCAGGATCTCCCCCCTTCACCCAGTCTGCAAACTCTTATTTCCTCTGTAATTCCCCCATGTTACAGACATAAATGACCATTTTCATGCATTTTAATTATTGAAATTTCTAGAATAAATGCTTGCCTGAGCATATTTTGGCTTTTCATGAGAGTCAAGTGTGTCCTCCAGTATTGATAACCTCCCTCTCTCCTTCCCCCCCAGCTCCTTCATAACTATAATTCCCCCAGCTTATGGGTTACTTCCGATCTGGTGGGTCTATTAATTAAACTTCCTTTCATTGTATCTTAGGATTTACGCTAGCTTCCATGTATGAGAGGAAACATTCGACCTGTGATTGCCTTCTTTTACTGAGCATGATTTTTTCCATTTCCATCCTTTTACCTGCAAAAGCCATGATATTGTTCTTCATAATACCTGAGTAGGACTCCATTCTCTGTCTGTGTAGATATCCCAGTTTTGGGATTCATGCATTCTGCCGTGGATTCTGAGGGGAGAAGATGAGGGCAGCAAGGAACACAGCCACACTCCCACAGTATCAGCTCCCTGCTGTAAGTCTTCTTCCCCACCCTTCCCAACAGTTCACTCCAGTCTGAGTTAATGGCATTTGCCCAGAGTTGTTGTTGTTGTTTTTTTAATCATTGTCACACTGTCCCCAGAGAGTGGCACTAACATCTTTCTTTCACCTTGCTTTCATAAGACCAGAAGTTGCTCAGGGGCATCAGAGCCATTCCATCTTGACAGCAAACCGGCATCCACAGATTATTTTTTTATTTTTGTTCACATTTATATGCTTTATAAAATTGAAAACCTACACTGAAAACATTTTTTTAACAATTGCGTATGTACTGTTAGGCTTCTTGGGTGATTAAAGAGTAGGATACTTTATTGATTATCCCCAGATCCCTCCCTATCGTCATTCACTCCCTCCTCTCCCCTCTCCCCTTACACACCCATGGTTCCCCTAGATTATGTGTTGCTTTGACTTTGGTCTAGTACATGAGACTGACCTTTCACCCAAGCCTGGGTTTACCTCCAACCTCCACAAATGAGTGAAAACATTTGACCCTTGAGTCTCTAGGTTTGGCTAACTTCACTCAGCATGATTTCTTTGATTGCCATCCATTTACCTTCAAAGGCTGTAATACTGTTCTTTCTAACAGCTGAGTAGAACTCATGGTGTATATACATATATGACAGTTTTTGGATCCATTCATCCAGTGAAGGGCATCTGGGTTGGTTCCATAATTTAGGTATTGTAAATTGAGCTGCTATGAACACTGATTTTGTTGTATCACTGTAATGTGCTGTTTCTAGCTTCTCTGGGAAAATACCTGGGTCAAAAGGTGAATCCATCCCTAACATTTTGAGGATTCTCCCCATTGTTTTCCAAAGTAGCTGAACCAGTCTGCAGCTCCACCAACAGTGTGCTAGTGTTCCTATCTCCCCACAACCCCTCTAGCATCTGTTATTGTTTATGTTCTTCATCTTTGCCAGGGTGGCTGGAGTGAAGTGAACTCTAAATGTAGTTTGGATTTGCAATTCTCTGATTACCAGTGATTTAGAACATTTTTTCAAGTATTCATTGGCTTGCTCGATTTCCTCTGTTGAGAAGTTTCTATTTAGCTCTCTGGCCCAATTATTGATTGGATAGTTTGTTTTTGGTATTAAGTTTTTTTTTTTTTGAGTCCTTTATAAATTTTGGATATTAGTCCCCCATTGGAGGAATCACAGGCCACGATTCTCTTTCATTCTACAGGTTCTCTCTTGACAGTTTTGAACCATTCCTTGGCTAAGCAAAAACTTTTCAGTTTAATAGCATCTCACTTTTCTTGACTTTAATTCTTTCACATTAGAAGTCTTGTTGAGAAAGTCATTGCCAGCTGCCATACGCTGGGACATCAGTCCTAATTTCTCTTCCAGCAGTTGTATGGTAGCTGGTTTAATTCCCAGATTCTTGATCTATTTCAATTTTATATTCTTGTATGATGAGAGATAAGATTCTAATTTCAACTTTCTGCAAGTACTGTCCAGGTTGTCCAAAAAGCGTTTGTTGAACAGGCTGTCATTCCTCCATGTTATATTTGACCCCCTTTGTCAAATATCAGATGTTTAAAGATGTGGGTTTGTTTCAGAGTTTTCTATTCCATTGGTCTTCTTATCTATTTTGATACCAATACCATACTGATTTGTTACTACAGTTCTATAGTATGATTTTAGATCTGGTATTGTGAAATCTCCTGTTTCATATTTCTTGCCTAATAATGTTTTGGCTATTCTGGGTTTCCTATTATTCCAAATGAATTTGAGAATTGATTTCCATATCTGTAAAGAAAGACATTGGTATCTTGATGGGGATAGCACTGAACCTGTATAGTGTTTTGGCAAAATGGCCATTTTAATTACATTAATTCTGCCTAGTGAAGAGAATGGGACATTTTTCCATCTTCTCATGTCTTCCTCAATTTCTTTCTTGAATGTTCGATAAATTTCATTTTAAAGGTCTTTTACTTACCTTGTTAGATTAATTCCCAAGTATATATATTTATTTTTGAGGATATTGTGAGTGGGACCAAGTTCCTGATTTTTTCTTCTTCCCTATTGTTGTTGGCATATAGAAAAGCTATTGATTTATGGGTGTTGATCTTGTAGCCTACCACTTTGCTAAATCTGTTTATAAGCTTAAGCAGTTTTCTGGTGGACTTTATTGGGTCTCCCTGATATAGGATCATGTCGTAGGCAAAAGGGATAGTTTGACTTCTTCTCTTCCTGATCTTACCCCTTTAATTTCCTTCTCTTGCCTGATGCTCTGACTAGGCTCTTAAGGACTATATTGAAAATAAGTAGTGAGAGTGGGCAGCCTTGTCTCATTCCCAAGTTAACTGGAAAAGCTTTCAAATTTTTATTGTTATGCTAGCCTTGGGGTTTTTTTTTATATATATATGGCCTTTTTTACATAGTTAAGATATGTTCCTTTGATCCCTGTCTTCTCCAGAGTTTTGATAAAAAATGAGTGCTGGATTTTATCAAAGACCTTTTCTGTATCAATTGAGATGATCATATAGGTTTCGTCCATAATTCTGTTTAAGTGATCAATCACATTTTTTGATCTGCATATGTTGAACCAGCCCTGCATCCCTGGAATGAAGCCCACTTGATGGTGATGAATTATTTTCTTAATGAATTTTTGACTGTGGTTTTCTAGAACTTTACTAAGGATTTTTGCATGTATGCTCACCGGGGATATCTGTAGTTTTCTTTTCTTGATGTGTCTTTGTTGGGTTTGGGTATCAGGTTTATGGTTGCCTCATAAAAATGTCTGCAGAGCTCTCTCTTTTTTAACTTCTTGGAATAGCTTAATACGGGGAGGTGTCAACTCCTCACAGATGTGTTAAAATGCAGCAGGGACTCCATTAGGACCTGGGCTTTTCTTCTTTTAAGGCTTTTAATTGCTGTTTTGATTACAGTGCCTGTAACTGGACCATTTAGGCTTTCAGTATTATCCTATGCCAATTTGGGGATGTTGTGTGTGTCTAGAAATTTGCCCAAGTCCTCCAGATTCTCTGATTTAAAGGAGTATAGTTTTTCAAAATATCTTCTGATACTCCATTGAATTTCCATGGGATCAGTGGAGATTCCTCCCTTTTCATTGATGGTTTTGTTGATTTGCTTCATTTCTCTCCTTCTTTTAGTGAGATTGGCTAGAGGTCAATTATTTAGCTTTTCAAAAAACCAGCTCTTTGTTTCATTGTTTCTTTTTATTGTTTTGTTTTGTTTTTGATTTCATCTCAGATCTTGGTTACTTAATGTCTTCTGCTGGCTTTGGGATGAGATTGTTCTTCCTTTTCTAGGGATTTGAGGTGGAGCATAAGCTCATTTATTAGGGATTGCTCCTGATTTTAAATCTAGGCACTCAGTACTATAAATTGTCCCCTTAAGAATGCTTTCATGGTGTCCCAGAGATTTTGATATGTTGTGTCTTATCTCTTATTCACTTCCAAGAATTTCTTGATTTCTGCTTTCATGTCTTCTTGGATTCATTCATCGTTTAATGGGGTATTATTCTATCTCCATGTACATGTGTCTTTTCTGTCATAATTTTTCCTGTTAATTGCTAGGATCATGGCATCATGGTCTGAGAGGATATATGGGATAATATCTACATCTTTACATTTGCTGAGATTTCCCTTATGAACTAGAATATGATCTATTTTGGAGAAGAATTCATGTGCTGCTGAGAAGAAGGTAAACTCAGCTACTTTGGGTGGGATATTCTATAGATGTATATCTCTTCCATTTGATTTATGGAGTTGTTCAATCTGGAGATCTCTTTATTGTTTTTTTATTGTTGTTGTTGTTTTGTTTTGTTTGTTTTTGTTTTGTTTTTTTTGCTTTGATGATCTTTCTATTGATGATGGAGGAGTTTTAAAGTCTTCCAGTGTTATTGTTTTCGGATCCATACGTGGCTTTATGTCATGGAGTATTTTTCCACATACTTGGGGGTGTTGGTGTTTTGAGCATAGATATTTGCTATGGTTGTTTCTTCCTGATGAATTTTTCCCTTCTTTATTTCTTCTGATTAAATTTAGGTTGAAATCAACTTTGTCAGATATGGGTATTGCAACACCAGCTTGCTTTCTTGAGCTCTAAGCCTGGTAGATTTTTTTCCATCCTTTTACCCTCCATCTGTGGATATCTTTGAATGTAAGAGTGATTTCCCATAAGCATCATATTGTTGGATTTTGTTTTTCGATCCAATTTGCATCTGTGTCTTTTAATTGAGAACATTCACTTTCAGGGTTAGGATAGTTATGTGGTTGTGGTTCATAGTCATCATGTTTTATTTCTAAGTTCTGTGCTTTCTTGGTTGTCTATTGATAGCATTACTTTTATTAAATTTCCTCTGTTCGTGGGTGTTGAGGATTTTTTGCTTGTTCTTCTGTCTGGAGTTTATCTTTGCAAATTCTCTGTAATGCTGGTTTCTGTTCATGAATGCTGCCAGTTTGATCTTATCATGAAATGTTCTTATTTTCCCCTTTGAATTTGCAGCTTCATTTTGCTGGGTATAGTATTCTTAGCTGCAGATTATGGTCACCTGGACATGGAAATATCTCCTTCCAGGATTTTCTTGCTGTGTTTTGAAAAAAAGAGGTAATTGTTATTGGTTTGCCCCTGAATGTGATTTGTCATTCTCTTTTGTGGCTTTTAAAATTCTTTCCTTGATTTCCCTGTTAGGCATCTTGACTGCAATGTGTCTTGGTGAACTTCTCTTTTGATTAGGCCTATTGGGTGTCCTGTGCACTTCCTGGATGAGCATATCTGATTCTATTTTAATATGGGAGAATTTTTCTTTTACTATTTCATTGAGAATTTTCTTTATGCCATTTGTTTCTGTTTTGATTTCTTTCTGTATCACGATTACTCTTTAATTGTTTCTTCTGATTTTGTCCCAGATGTTTTGAAAATTCTGCTCATGCTCCATGAGGTTTTTTTTTCCTTTTTTGTCATCCATGCACTTAAGCTTACTCAGGCTTTCCTCATTGTTGGAAGTTCTTTCTTCAAGAGCTGAGGTTCTATGTTCTATAGAAGTTCGTCTATTATTAAATTCTTCCATGGTTCCTCTGATGTAATTGACTGAAGATTTTAGCCTTGCTTCCTTTTTCAGTATGTGTATTTCTTTGATAACAGAGATTTTTACCTCTTAAGCTTCCTCTCTTAAGTGCCTTCGCTAAATCTCCTTTTAGTTCATCGCTGCTTTTAGTAATCAGATTGTTGATAGTTTTTTCTAGGTTTTCATCCTATTCCCTGGCCGTGGGCTTCTTGGCAGGGGAGTTGTGAGTTTGAGGTGCACCTCTTCTAGTTCCTCATTTTCAAAGAGCTTCTTCTGGATCTTAGAATTGAGGTTCCCTGTGGGGAAGTAAGGCAGGTCTCCAGGTGCTTCTTCTAGCAGGTCAAAGGCCTGGATCAGACCCCACCCCTCTGATTACCACCTTCTTCCAAAAACGTGCCTCTGCGTGGAGTCTCATTTTACTTCACCTTTTGGATCCAGGTTGCAGGGTCAGGTCTGTTGGTGGTGTGTGACAGCCTGCTGGACTGAAGCTTGTCCTGGAGGTGCATCACTGGGTCCTAGGGTCCCAGGTGTATGGGGTGCGCCTGAACAGGCCTGCGTGTGTGCCACAATGGGACCTGAGATTTTGGGCACCAGTTATGGGCCTGAAATATCTGGACTTGTGGGAAAGTATTATGGCTGGGTGGCACCACTAGGGGCTTCTCAGTGCTGACATGTGTGCCTGGCATTCCTGGAACCAGAGGCCTGGGCCAGGGTGTTGGCTGGGCAGGGGCTGCTCCTGACAGGGATACTCCTCTGGGCTGTCCTGGGCACCTGCCGGGCCCAGGGCCACAGGCCTAGGCTGGATCATAGGCTAGGTGTGGGCTCCTCCAGCAGGGTGAGGGGGACCAGAGGCCTGGGGCAGGGTGTTGGCTGGGCAGGGGCTGCTCTGAGCAGGGGTCCTCCTCAGAACTCTCACGCACAGATTCTTAGGACCATGCTTCTGCTCTGACAGCCTCTCACAGGGGCTGAGCGGAACACAAGTCCACCTGCCACACGAGTCCACCTGCAAGGCTGGTCTCACCCTTTCTTTCAGGTCATGGTGGACACCTGAATGGGCGAGATTGTTTTCCTATTTAAGCAGCATTTAACCTGAGCATCTTCTCAAGTCACTTGTGTTGGCACGGGGTGCCCATTGTGGCCAGGAAGTCTGTGCCCTCCTGTAGCACCCATACACAACAGAGCTCACACGCACAACCACCCAGCTGGCAAAGTGCCCCCCCCAGCCAGGCTCACAGACAGGGAAAGTGGGGCCGGGAAAGGCTGTGCTCACTCAGTGCTCAGCACCAAGCCTCAGTGTCAGGCACAAAAAGATGCCAACACATGGACAGGAAATGAGAAGGTGAGGCCAGCCACGTAACGAGAGGAAATAAAGCACAGTTTCCTCTGTAAATGGCATGTGTGATGAGCCTAGCTGGGGACTCTGTGACTGCCAAGCAGACTGCTTGGCATGGGGAGGGTTATCTCACAAAACCTACACCAACACAGGCTTCTTCCTAAGAATTTAATCTGGAGCAACAAACCAGCAAGTAATGATTCTACTAATAAAGAGAAAATGATCCTCAGGGCTCACTTATTTTGATTATGAGTAAAGATGAACCTGAATATTTCAATGTGCATTTCAAAAACATTAACTTTGAGAGAAGTTTTGTGTATAGAAATAGTATTAAAGGTAGATTATTATTTTTTAAGAGAGGGAGAAAGTGCGAAAGAGAGAATCAATTTTATGTATTCATGTGTTCTTTGTTTCTCTGACACTTAGTTGTGTATGTGGTGCTGGGGTTTGAACCCAGGTCCTCACGCACGCCAGGCAAGCACTGCAAAAGCTGAGCCACTGCTCCAGTCCCTGAAGAAGAGTATGATAAAAGAATTAATATTAAAATCTAGTCTTTCTTGGCTCTTCAAATTGAATTTGCAAACGCACTCCAGCATAGACTATATGGTAATCGTTACCTTCAAGGGGTGTCTTGTTCAATGCTGCAATAAACCTCAACAGCTCAGAATGAGTCCGGATGACAAATGATGAAATTTGAAATTCCCTACCCTGTGCAACCTGACACAAGAAGAAAAGGCACTCAGGGCGAGGAGCAGGAAGCAAGCTCAGGGCAGAGGGCTCTCGGTTCTCCTCAACAGCCAAGTGGGGGCCACTGTAATATCCTCTCCAAGTCCTCACAGTAAGAAACCAGGTCTAAATGAATGACCGGGTCCCACTTCTAAATGCCTTTGGAAGACTAACCTGCCATTAGCACCGCGCCCACAGCTTTTATTACTCAGCATTCAAGGTGCAAATGTCGGGTGACTTTCACCGCAGAATCATTTCTGTTACGTACGTTCTCATTTCTAGCCCCAATTCTAGCCTTTCCCAGGGTGGAAACGGAGTTAGTGTCAGAATGAACCAATTATGTTCAACACCATTAGAAAGCGTCACCTGAAAGTTTAGGATGCACGCCTGGGACTCCAGCCAGAACTCGGGGTCTAGGGTGCAAGGACAGACCGCTCCTGATCAGAGGCTCTTCTCCAGTTTCCATGGCAACTGGAAGCTACAAGACCACATTTGTACAGATGGGGCTGGTTGTAATCTTAGCGCTGATCTAAGCCCAGTGGTCTAACTCCTTTTACTTTGCAGTACAGGCTGCTAATGCTCCCCAAATAAACATTCCCCCAGCACCTGTATCTCCAGGTTAAACACATGTTTAATAGCATCCCTTCAATCTAGGCCATTAAGAGTGGCCCAAGGAATGGGATTTGAGCAGAAGTTTTGTGTGAACTCTGCAGAAAATGTCCTTCAAGGTAAAGGACATGATCTCCTCTCTTTCTGAATGCCTGGAGTAAAGGTTTGATGGAAGGAATGGGATTGACCATCTTGAAGTATGAGGTAAACTTGGGAGTAAATGGTGTTTATTACTCACTGTGTGGAACAATGACTGGAAGGAGCTTGGGTCCCCACACTGCCGAATGCCATGTCAGCCTTGCTATCAGGATGTGTAAATGAGAGAAATTAATTTCTATGTGATGAAGCCATTATTTGGAATTTTTATCTCCAAGGAAAACTATGTGACTGCCCCTGACACTGTCGCCTGATTTACCTGGATAAATCTGGGAACTTCTACCACACCACCCACAGGGCTGCTCCTGTCACCCTTCCCCTGCTCCAAGGATTCAGCCTTCTCCCAGATCTGGTCACCTTCCTAACACTCAAATGACTGAAATGGTTTTAACAAATTGACACTCAGAATTAGTGGCAGGGTTATGGTTTGGGTATGAGGTGTCCCCTAAGGCTCATGTGAGAGATGATGCAAGAATTTTCAGGGTTGGGCTGACCGGGTTAGGAGGTGTGACCTAATCAGTGGACTAATCCATTGATGGATTCTCTGGGTGGTGGCTATGGGCACGAGGGTTGTGGCTGGGGGAAGTGAGTCACTGGGGGTGTGCCTTTGCATTTATATTTTGTCCCTGGTGCCTTGACCCCTCTCTCTGCTTCCTGGCCGCCCTGTTCCCAGCTACTTTCCTCCAGCACACCTTCTGCTCTGAGGCTGTACCTCACCTTGCTCAGAGCTATGGAGTTGGCCAACCACAGACTGAACCTCTGAAACTGTGAGCCAAAGTAGACTTTTCCTTCTGTGTTGCTCTTATTGGATGTTTTGGTCACCACTATAAGCTTACTAAAATGGGCAGGATGTCATATTCTATTCTTCAATCTGGGGCCAGAGCTCAATATAACTTCATGACAGGTTTAGTTGCCTCCAGAATCATTAAATGCAAGAAGCTAATCTTAATATATGTTTTCTGTGAGTTTGCAGTTCAAAGTATGTAAGACAACAGGTGGTTACCTGGCAAGTTTATTTAGATATATGTTTATAAACAGCAACAGGAAACTCACTGAGCGCTTCTTCTGCGCATGGTGCTTTAACACCAGACTTTCAGCGGCAGCTCTAGAAGGTGAGCGCTGCCTTCATTCCCACTCCAGAGGCTCGTGACACCTAGTTCAAGTTTCTGCAGGCAACCCCCTTCTCGGATCAGGCTTACAGAGGCACTTGGTCACTTGTGCATTCTGTGTGTTTTTTAACCATCAAGAAAGTAAAAAAGAAAAAAATCTGAAGGCTTGGTTTTAAGGAAAGTTAACCCATTAGCACAGCCAGCAGATGTGGCCCATGCCTGTAATCCGGCTTCTCCAATTGCAAGTTTTGAGACCAGCCTGGGCAACTTAGCACAGCCCTCTCAAAGTAAAAGAGAAAGGGCTGGGGATGTTGATCAGCTCAGTTCTTGCCTAGCACATGTGTAGCCCTGGGTTCTATCCCCAGTACTATAACGAGAGAAAGAGAGAGAGAGAGAGAGATTGGTTAAATAGTTCAGGGTCTCTTTTATTTTCTCAAAAACATATATGGCTGTTGCTTTCATTCATTTTAAACATGGAAGTTTGATATCCCTAATTTGTATATATTGCTTGGTTTCAACTGGAAAAAAATAACTTTTTCTCCTGTGCGAAAGGAAACAACAGGAGCAAGACGCAGGGTCCCCTTGGAGAGGCCCTCAGGTGCTGGTGGTGGGGCTGGGAATGGTGTGAGACCCTTGCCCCAGCCCCAGCAGGCACACAGGATACCCTAAGGACCCTATGCCCTGACCCCACACTGCCACTGAGCATTCCCAGTACTCCTGCCTGGGACCCAGCAGGCATGCAGTACAACCCTAGGACATCACTCCTAGATCTGCCCCACGCTGAACATGCCTAGAACTCTGGTCCAGTCCCCAGCAGCATGTACACAGAAAAGACAATTCTCTAATTTATTTGGAACAGCAAGAAACCCAGAATAGCCAAAGCACTATGAAGCAAGAAAGAGGAAACAGGTGGTTTCACAATACCAGATCTAAAATTACACCATAGAGCTGTGGTAACAAAAACAGCATGGGACTGGTATCAAAGCAGGAATGAAGACCAAGGGAATAGAATAGGAGACTCTGAGACCCATAAATCTTTTAACATCTGATCTTTGACAAAAGGGGGTCAAAATGTAATATAGGGGAAAGACAGCCTGTTCAACAAATGGTGCTGGACAAACTGGACAGTCACTTGCAGAAAATTGATATTAGATCCTTATCTCCCACCTTGCACAAAAATCAAATAAAAATGGAAGAAGGAACTGGGAATTAAACCAGCTACCATACAATTGCTAGAAGAAACATTAGGACCAATAATCCAGCATAAGGGAGTAGGCAATGACTTTCTCAGCATGACTCCTAAAGTGAAAGAATTAAAGTCAAGAAAAGTGGGATGCTATTAAACTGAAAAGCTTTCACTTAGCCAAGGAATGGTTCAAAATTATCAAGAGAGAACCTGTAGAATGGAAGAGAATCGTGGCCTGTGATTCCTCCAACGGGGGACTAATATCCAAAATTTACAAAGAACTTGAAAAAACTTAATACCAAAAACATACTATCCATTCAATAACTGGGCCAGAGAGCTAAATAGAAACTTCTTGACAGAGGAAATCGAGCAAGCCAATGAATACTTGAAAAAATGTTCTAAATCACTGGTAATCAGAGAAATGCAAATCCAAACTACATTTAGATTACACTTCACTCCAGTCAGACAGGCAAAGATGAAGAATCTGAACAATTGCAAACTGGTACAGCCACTCTGGAAAGCAGTGTGGAGACTCCTCAAAATATTAGGGATGGATCCACCTTTCGATGCAGGTATTCCTGTTCTGGGAATTTTCCCAGAGAAGATAGAATCAGCACATTACAGTGCCATAGCAAAATCAATGTTCATAGCGGCTCAATTTACAACAGATAAATTATGGAATCAACTCAGAAGCCCTTCACTGGATGAATGGATCCAAAAGCAAAGGTATATATATACAATGGCATTCTACTCAGCTATGAGAAACAATGATATTGTGGCCTTTGAAGGTAAATGGATGGCAATGGAAGAAATCAAGAATCAAGTCAAGGATCAAATGTTTTCCCTCATTTTTGGAGGCTAGAGATAAACCCCGGCTTGGGTGTAAGGTTGTTAAACTCATGTAGCAGACTCACCAAAGACACAGAAATGCATACTCTAGAGGAGGGAGCGGGGAGGTGAGGGGGATAGGTAGAGGCACGAAGATAGGGATCTAGGGAGACAATCAACAACGTAAAGTACTCTTTATCCCACCATGAAGACAAATAATAGTTATGTAACCATTTATGTTAAATTCATAATCATATATATATATATATATATATATATATGTAAGAGTGAAATATAGAAGAATCAAGAGACTGGAGTACGGGCGATGTAGGGGTAACTCTGACTCTGGTTTGTTTAGGAGCATATAAGTATCATATTATTACTTTATATGCATTTATGATTGTACAACAACTCAACTCCTTAATTGAAGAAAAAACAGAAAAAAATGGGGGATGGGGGTGCAAACTCATGACGCAGAAGCCAGCCAGGAGGGGCACACATTACAAAAGAGAACAACAGGGCTTCCTAACCCGGAGAGGCACCCTAGGCTTGGCAGAGACTTGATGTTTGCCAACTCCCAACCTATGGAATTTTCCATTCTCATTCATAAAACATTTGCAGATATATTGACAAGAACAATATGCATAGGAAAGATAAATTAGTAATGGTCATCATTTATTGAATGCTTGCTAAGTGTCTGGCTCTGAGCTAGCAATTCTTTTACCTTTAATTGTTTTCCTTAAAATGACTCTGGGAGATGGGTAGCATGATGACCATTTTGCAGATGAAAACTTAGAGACTCAGATGCGAATGTGCCCGATGCTCCCGAGGGACAGAGGGGCACACAGCTGGGGGCTGGCTCTGCTGTTCTGTTGACTGTTTTGCTCTGGTCAATTGCATTCTGCTCCATCTGACCTCTCTCGCTCGCTCTCCTAGGTCGAGGTGCTTGTTTTTAAGTGTCACGAACCCATGATACAGGATGATTTTGATCTTAAAGAGTCCCACAGTTTCTTTTCAGGAATGAAGGTATTAATTGTGTAATATCAAATTTAAATTCAGTCATTGCATTCTGCCTGTTTTAACTTATTCAAAGGTAAAAGCATAGACTGTCATAAAAAGAAAGTTCTCTGGGGCAGAGACCCT
Source organism: Aplodontia rufa (assembly GCA_004027875.1). Lineage (NCBI taxonomy): Eukaryota > Metazoa > Chordata > Mammalia > Rodentia > Aplodontiidae > Aplodontia > Aplodontia rufa. The sequence continues at coordinate 24,941 of PVKS010011123.1, forward strand.
TAGAGATCAGGTAAATCGGTGATTTTGATCCCAGTAACAGTGTGTCCGTAGGCAGTGTGAGGGGAAGGGACGTGTTGGCGGGCACACACACACCCACACCCGCACCCTCTGCCTCTTAATCCATGTTGTGGCACTTTGTGGGTCTCTCTTGAAGCACCTTTTATAATGACTGTGAACCGCTATGCTGTAGTTCCTAGGACACCAGCTCTCTGTGGGCAGACACAGCATCCACCTTGAATACTGTCGTACCCCTGATGTCCAGCCTAGGGTCTGGCATAGTGCACTCAGTGATGGTTTGCTAAATCAATTGATACAGATGGGTGTCCAAGGTGCCACCCCGCAGGTCCCAGAGAAAACGGTTTGAAATCTTGCTTTAACTTGCTTTCTTAATTGTACAAGCAAGACAGTTGTTCCGCCAGCCCCTACAGCCATATTATAGCTGGAACTGCTTTTAAAAAGACAGATTCCTCTCCCCCTGCCCTGCCAGGTCAACTGAGGCAGAATCTCTGGGAGGAGGAGAATAAACCTCCTAAGTCATTCTCATGCACATTAAAGATTGAGATGCAGGACTCTGAAAGTTCCTTAGCTGATGCCAGGCAGTAGCTGGAGGCTCAGTCAGCTGAGGTCCTTCTGCTCAGACCAGATCAAGAGTGGCTGCTCTTGGAAAGGTGGGGATTCCTTTCTTAAGTCTGTACTGGCAACGGGCATGGTTCAGCCTCCGTCGTTAGTGTTCTGCATGTGTCACAAAGCTCTCATCCACACCGACTTCCACCTCCACCTGTTGGCTCCCAAGTCCTGCAAACACAAGTACCTGCAGCCAAACACAGCCACAGACTCCTCTCCACTCTTCCGGAAGCAGAATAGCATGTGGCCGGCCCTCTGAATGTGCCTGCTCACTAGGGCAGATTCAATCAACCACGGATCAGAAATATCCCGAAAAAACCTGTGTCTGTATGGTTCTCCCTCTAGACAATACATTCCATGAACAATCCTGCATAACAGCTATGCAGGTGGCATTCACACTGCTTTAGACATATAAGTAATATAGAGATGTAAAGTGTATAAGAAGATGCCTGTAAGTTATATGCTAATTACTATGTCATTTGAGCATTGGCAGATTTTATTAACCACGAAAGTCTCCTGGAATCAGCTCCTGTGGCTACCAAAGGACGACTGTATGATGAAGTGACCCCGCTCTTTCTGAGTTAGGTCACAAACGGCTTGCGACAGCTACCTGCTCGGTTGGGACACTCCTCAAAATCCAGCTTTCACGAAGCAGTGTGAAGAGGCCATGTGGATGCAGGGGTGAGCGGCACCTGAGCTCAGCCTTAGTTCCAGCCCAGGACTCAGCCTTGACCCAAGTAAAGAACCCTCAGCCCTGAGTTACTCTCAACTTCAAGACTTCCCAGACAAGGTGGGACAGAGATAAGCTATCCTGCTGATTTCAGTCCGAAGCCCATGGTCATGATGAAAACCTGTCATGTGCCTCTAATTTGGGGAGGTTTTTGTGCAAGATTGGTAACTAGAATGAACTGCAAATGAGTGTTCCATTAAAAACCTGATGTGCGCTGTATAAAAACAGGACTCCTCTCCTCCTTCCTGGAGACTTGTACCTCCACCCCACGTCAGGATTCGACTGGGGTTGCGGTAACCGAAAACCTGAGCGCAGTGCACCTGTAGGTTAAGTCCTGCTTCAGGTTTTCTTTCAAAAAACAGGAGATCCCCAATGATGCCAGAGGCATTGACCCCACACCTCGAGGGTGCATTCAGGATCGAGGTCCTTCTGCTTCTTACCCTCATCACTGTCACCCTGGGCCACCATCAGCACCTCCCTCCAGTCTCCCCCCAGGCTGCTTCCTTAGCTCAGACCCAGGCACCTCCTAAATGCCCCAAATGGTCAGAACACGTCTCTACCTCTAGCGCCTCCACGGAAAGCTCTCCAGAGCTCCCGGTGGTTCTCAAAGCCCAGCCTGCATCCGCTGAACTCAGAGTACACTGTGCACACTGCTCACACCTGGGACATGGTGACAGCCCTGGGAACCGGACCCTCAAGTGGTCCGTAAAGGGACCTCATGACACCCTCACCACCATATCATAGCACTGCACAGTATGATGAAATGACAGTCCCCTGGCAAACTGCAGGTGGGCACCGAGGGTGGGCATGTGTCACAGTCACCACACCCCCATTTCACACAGCATCTTGCAGAGGGGTGCTCAGAAAAGTTTGGTTGAATGAAGGAAAGATCACACCCCTTCTCCAGGAAAATGTAACTTAATAAGCAAATAGCTACTAAGGCACAAGGTAATCCCAGATTAGGAGACAGAAGGATCCATAATTAGAGGGGACGAGGCTACACAGGGCACAGTAGCAGCCCCTTCCACTCCGCAGTGAAGAGAGGAGCACATCAGATAGAAGCGTTCGGGAGCTGGGGGTCCTTCCAGGGAACCAGGGATCCATATGTAGAGCCCAGCAGTGGGTTTTCTGGAAGGTAGTGCTCTACTGACCGATGCGTGTGCAATCTGAGAGGCACGGCAGGAGCTTGATTCAGGCGAAATCTGTAGCTTGGTCTCAGCATTGGTCTGTGCAGTCCAGTTCCAAGCTGAAGTCATTCCCTTGCCTCAGGAACTGCTGCCTGAAAGCAAAACCTAAGCTACTGAGGGTCCGAAAGCCAAACAGGAACCCATTTACTCAGGAGCGGGATGTTCTGCTGAAAACAGGCAGAAGAAAAGGAGGAATAATGTGTTCAAGGTCCAGCAGCTGCTGGTGCTGCAGAGAGGAAGCCACTGCTCAAGGCCAGTACCATAAGAGGGCTGAGCAGGGGGAGGGTGGGTGTCCCCCCAGATAAATGACCTTCGGGAACCTCAGGCTGTTACCTTATCTGGAAATAGGGTCTTTGCATGGATGACTAATTAAATAAGTGAAGATGTGATTTTATTGGATTAGCATGTATTCTAGATTCATTGGTTGGTGGTCTTACAAGAGGATGGACAAACAGAGAAAGGGTGAGGAAGAGAGAAGGGGTCAGAGAGAAAGAGAGAGGCAGATACAGGAGCGATGGGCCTCCGAAAATCCAAGGAATGCTAAAGACTGCCATCAGCTCTCAGAAGCTACGAAGGAGGCACTAGGTGGTTTCTCTCTAAGACATTCAGGAAGGACATCTTCATGCATTTCTGGCCTCTTAAGCCCAGAGGACAAACAGGTGCTGTTTTGGCTACCAGGTTTCTGGCAGTTTGTTTCGGCAGCCTTAGGAAACCCCTACATCCAGGAAGGCTGGACCCCCTGAGGATGCTCAGGAGCCATGGTCCCAGGCATCTGGCAGCCCAAAACAATGGGAATTCCTCAGAAGCAGGGCAGACTGTAAGAAGCAGGTTCCACCACGCTGGGCCTTGCCCTAGGCCTCTGGACTTCTGTACACGTTGGGGTCTGGGGAGCCCCAACAAAGGCTGACATTGAAACCCTTAGCAGCCCAGGAAGATGGAGCTCTAGGTTTTCAGGAATATAACATGTAATTTAACAAGTGCTCCGGGCTGTCACACCTGCTGATACAAGGTTTGTAAAGAGTATTAGAGGACAACAGGTGAGGAACACACTGGGACTGCAAGGACCTTAACTGTTAGACTCAGAAAGGTGGATTTCCTTCCCAAGGCACTGGGGAGCCATTGCAGTTCAAGGGTTTTGAGCTTGTGAGTGACCTGGGGGAACGGTGTCGTCAGGAAAATGAATCTTCCTGAGTGACCCAGTGGGTGACTGCAGGCAGCAGAAGCATGACCTACACTGGCTTAAAATGATCTATTTCATCGACCCACAGGGCAGAGAGCCTGGAGGGAGGTGCAGGTGTGGCGTGGACAGGTCTGGATCCACTTGTGTACCAGTTAGCATTGCACTACTACAATGAAATCCTGACACAGGCAACTTATGAGTACAGAGGTTTATTTAGCTCCAGTTCCATTGGTTTAGAGTCTGGGGCGGGTGGCAGATGGCCACGTATCACATCAGAATCCCGCATAGGAGCAGTCACATCTTGAACCAGAGCACAAACAGATGGGGAAGGGTCCCAGTCTCTTTGAAGGACACACCCTCAGTGACCTGAGGACTTGGTAGAAGCATGAGGCCCCACCTCTTAAAGTCCACAGCACCTCTCAATAATTCCATCTTGTGACCAATTCTTTAACATATGGACCCCTGGGGAACACGGTTAAACCCACCAAACCACAGCAATGCGCCTTTTTTTTTTCGGGGCTAATGACTGAACTTGGGGCCTTGCATGTGCTAGGCAAACATTCTGCCACTGAGCTAAATCCCCAACCCCAGCAATGTGTCTTGAAATTGACTTCCTCCATGACCACAAAATGTCGCTTAGAGAAACTGTGTTTAAAAAAAACAAATCACACACACACACACAAATATTTTATTGGACTGGAGTGGTGGCTCAGTGGTTACAGCACTTGCCTGGCATGCGTGAGGATCTGGGTTCAATCCCCAACACTACATACCCAACTAAGTGAAGAAAAACAAAAAGAAACACATGAAAAAATAAAATTAACTTTCTTAAAAAAAAAAAGAAGTTTATTGTGCTCATGTCCAGTTGGAAATGAGCTTTCCAGGGTTTCTTATTTTTTTTCCCCTGGTAGTGCTGAGGTTCAGACCCAGGACCTCGCTTATGCTAGGTAAGTGCTGTACTATTGGGCTTTATCCCTGCCCAGGGCTTACTCTTTACATTTTTCCTGGAAGACTCCAGCATATTTTTCTCCTTGTCTTAGTGGCCCAAATAGGGATTAGATCTCATTCCTGAGCCAATTTCTGGAAAAGAGATTAGGGTGGTCATGACTGACACTAATCAGCTGGTTTAGTATGGATACTGCGTCTAATCTACGTGAACAGTGTATATTGTACGGTTCTGCTGAGTAGTTCTGCTAATTCGAATGCCCTCAGGATTCTCAGTGTTAGAGGGAGCTTAAGAGTCATGTGTCCTACATTCCCTGTAATGCCAAATCTCCCGGAGGGCTTTCCTTCCACGTGGTCACCCATGGGGTGGACACATGCTGCCTGGGCTGCCTATTCAGGTTGAGTTGGTGACCCTTGACCCTGGGGCTCAGACCCGTCAATCAGATTTCTCTCCTGCAAAAACTAAAATGTGGAGTGGGACGAAAAGGGGGACACGAAGCTAAAGACTGTTTCTACAGTTGCCATGACTTAGAGGGGCCAGGGCCATAAACATCCAGTAAATGACAGGGATATCCTAGGATTTAACAGAGAAAGCCTGTGGGTGGGGAGTAAAAACAGACACACACAGCTTCTCCCGCCAGTTTCCCAGGGCCAGCTTCCGTCTGCACTGCCAGCCCCATGCTCAACTTCTTTTTGCTAAAGAAACAAGGAGCTCCTCACAGTCCCAGGATCTAAGTACAGCCCTGTCCAAAACACAGAGATCCTCGGCCTGAGGCCTCTGCTCATCTCTGACAAGCTGGGTGGCCCTTTTCACTTCTGCACAATCACCCCAGTGGCTCAGAACCCGTCAGGATCTTTCCACTCTGACGTGCCAAGGAACGGGGTAGGGACAGGATGCAATCAATTGCCTTAACCTTCATTAGGGAGAGCTTTGCTACTGCTCTGAACACATGGGAGGTGGCAGCCAGCACTGAATCAATGTCAGAGCTCCCAGGAGACCCACCGTGCAGGCATTCCCCCCCAGGGACATTACCAGTTGTTTACTGGCAGGACATGTTGAGATACACTCCAGGTGACAAGGAGGAATGCACACACAGGCCCCTGGCACACAGCCCTGTTTCCCTGATCCTGGAAATGGTCCAGTGTATCAAGAGAGCTGTTTGCATGGAATTTCACAACTCACCAAAAAAAAAAAAAAAAAAAAAAAAAAAAAAAAAAAAAAAAAAAAAAAGGAAAGAAGAGATCCTGCTACCTGGGAAGAAAAAGGAAGTGGGGAAGGGAGAAAAGGCCATGCCTATGTTAACCCACCAGAGACTGCACACAGAGGCTTCTGATGTGCATCCTTTTATACAGATAAGGCGATGAGTTACTTAATAAGGAATTTCCTTATCACCATGGAGTCAGCCAGGAGACCCAAGAACCCAGGGCCAAAACACAGCTGGTTTGGGTTCTTGGCTGCAAAGTGGAACACATGGATGGCCTGGGGCTGTAGATTTACCTAATTTGAACCTCTTTCCATCAAATCTTCCGGAATGCGTAATATAGTCTTCTATCAGTGTAATATTTTCCCTTTGTTCAAAGGGAAAACTATTTATTTGATCCTCACAATAAACAACACTTATATTAATTCATCCAGAAACTCTTTACTGAGTGTGATCAGCAGAGAGCCCTGGACTGCAGTCGGCAGAGGGCAAAACACCTTGTTCCCCATGCACAGCAAGCTGTTATAACAAGAGACAGCAGAGAGCCCTGCAGATCACAGGGCGCAGCCATTCCTGTGAGGACAGAGCAGAGTGACCATCTGAGCCATAGGGTCACCTGGAAGATGCTCTGAGCCACACCTCTGGGTCTGAGAATCTGAGTGGTTCAGTCACATGGAAGCTGCTTGGTGGGAAAGAATGGTAGCTGGTTGTGTTGGAAGTTGCCCCACCACTACCACCACCCAAGCGTTCTGGGGAACGCGGCCACGCATGCAGTCTGACCTAAGTCTCAGAAAGAACAAGGCCCAGGAGACACTTTCAAGGCAGGACGAAGGGTTCACCCACTCCCTAGCATCAAAACCAAAACCACTGCAGCCAGGCCAAGGGTTCAGAGCAGTTAGTTCCTGAAGCTCTCAAACCTTTTCTGGGCAGCTTCTGGAGGGCAAGGACAGGCAGGTGGCAGGGCCAGCCCAGTGAGGCTCATGTCCTTGAAGAAAACCAGCAGATCCTTGAGTTTTTTGTTTAGTTATTTTGTATTGGCCTGTTTATCTTTCTGACATCTCTATCCCTTCCTTATCTAGTGGCTAATTTTCTCCCTCCCATTCCCTTAATCTGTTTCTCTTCTTCTGCCTTCTCTAATCATTTCTCTTCTCTCCCGGGTCTCTGAGTCTTCATACCTCCACCCTACCCTCTAGGGCAAGTCACCTGCTTGGGTGGACAGGAACCCAGCCAGAGAGGCACACTGTCTCCAGGCGACGTGCAGGGGCCCAGGAATTAGCCCAGGATCACCCACCCATGGAGCAGCAGCGCAGGCTTCTTCGCAGATGGGCTGAACCCATGCCCCACAGCAGCCCTCCGGTGGATGAACGGCTAGGTAGCTCTCTGTCTCTCTCACCTTCCACTGCAAAAGACTGATTTCTCCTACTGGAGAAACAGGAGCAGGAAGAATAAGCGGCCCCCTGTATATGCTTTGCCTCTTTCCTCTTAACATTCCACCAAGAAGTTACAAAAGAGGTAGTCCCAGTGAAGGATGAGGCAGAAAAACCAGACTGTTAGAAATGCTTCGTCAATCTCCCATACAGCATTTAGCCTCCAAGATCAGCACTCTGCCATTCATCAGAGAAGTCTCGACCGCCCTTTCCCTATGAAAGAGAACTTCAAACCTAATCCCCCAACGCCGAAGCCCAAGCTCCAGGCTGCCTCAGCGCCCACCCTTGCCCCGGCTCCCACGGCGCAATCTTCGTCCGGCAATGCACCGGGCTGCAGCCTTTACAAACGGGAGGAAAACCAGGGGCAGGAAGGGGAGAAGGGCGGGGGTCGGATCTCGGTATCAGTTCCGCGGCTCCGAAGCCGGTATGCGCGGCTCAGCAGACCCCCACCGCGCTTCCTCCCTCTTCCTCCTTCCTAAATCCCACCTCGAGTCCCGTGCCCTTAGAAGAAGTCGGCCGATCGGCCTGGTCGCCAGCAGTGGAATCGAATCGGCCCCTGTCGCCACTGTGCACCCGACTAGGGCTCTTCTGGGCGCCGCTACGTTCTCTCGGTGCGCGCCCATCGACTCCTCCCCGGGGCTGATCCCATGGGTTAAGGGCCACCAGGGCGCTCTTCCCTAGCCTCGCCCGCTTTCGGCGGCGGCGGGACCTGGGGAGTCGCACAGCTGGCCCGCAGAGCCTCTCTTCGGGCGGCGATTTGGTCCCCGCGACGCTGCAGCTGCCTCCGGCGTCTCCCTGGCCGGGCCTCAACCCAGTCCGCGGCGGTCCACGTGGCTCGGCGGAGCTATATTCGGCTCGCAGGAAGCCCCAGAGAGGGGAAAGCCGAGCCGAGGCCGGCGGGAGGGGCGCCTGGGAGCGCGGGGCGCAGAGGGCGGGCGGGGGGCGGAGGAAGGGGAGGGCCGCGCGCCCAGGAGGCGGCGGCCGGGCTCGGCGCGCCCTGCTCGCGGCCCCGGCCCGCCACAGGAGGCGGCCTTTCGGCGGTCGCCCCGCCTCCCGCTCCCGTTACACCCGGGGGTAGGTGTTCCCGAGACCGCTCCCATCCTCACCCCGCCTCCCGCTTCCCCGGCTCAAGCCTCGGTCGGCGGCTCCCCACTATGCCAGACAGTTTCGACACTTTGCAAAGACAAAGAGCCCTGGACCAGAGGGAGGAGAGAGGAGCAAGAGGCTCTGTGAGCTGGGCAGGGGTGAGTATTCGGGATACCCCCGCCTTACATACTCCTCCGAACCCCTCCATGCCCAAAGCCGGGAAACTCCAGCGTGTCTCCTGCGGTGGTGAGTGTGCGCGCGAAGCCGAACGCTGCTCCGGGTGCGCGGGGGACTGCGTCCGCGCGAGTTGGGGTTCGGCTAGTTTCCTGGGTGTTCTCCTAGTACAGGGGTGATTGACCGGACCCGGGAACAGAAGGAGTAGGGAGGGGACTAGGAGGATGTGACAGTGGAGGTGGGAATAGAGACCCCAGGAGCCTGGAGGAAGCCACCGGTCGGGAGACCCTTTCCCTAGCCGCGGCTACCACCTGGGTCTTTGGGAGAGAAAGGCCTGGGAGGAGGCTCAGGCTCAGGGGTCTCCAGAGCATACCGGAGGAGCCACCCCGAGCACGTCAGTAAGCCTAGGGCGGTCTGGGGCAGCGGTCCCCATAGCGGCCCCAGTGACATTGCGCCGGGCACCGGGTGGATCTACCCCGCCCGCGCCGGGATGAGGAGACTCCTGGGAGCAGGAGGTCTCTTCTGCTCCAGAGCTGAGCCGAGGTCTTCGGCTGGGACCGAGCAGGGGCGCGCAGAGGCCGCTGGTGAATCGGACCAGAGGCCGTGGGACAGTATCCGGATCCAGTCTCCCAATGCTCTGTGAGCAGGCGCAGACCCAGGTGGAGTCTATCAGCTCCCGGGACGTCCCCTGCCCGGAGTGCTCCGAATCGAGGAGAGAAGTTGGCGCCTGGGACGAGTCAGCTGGACGCGGCGTGGTGGGAAGTGAGGGATTCGGGTGGGCGGAGGGATCACAGCGGCAGTGGTGGTATAGATGGCAACTGCGAACTCTGAGCCTTCTCCAACCCCGTTAGGCGCCACAGCTGCCAAGTAATAATGTGACAAAAGTTAGCAACTTGTCTGCGTTTCTAGCGTGTGTGACCTGCGCGGGGCAGGGTCCGCCCCTTGTAGGAGTGCACAGCGGTGGAGAGTAGTGACACTGAGGCCTGGCGAGTTGGAGGGGGTACAGCTAGTTCGGAATCAGGACCGTGGCGCAACTTTCAAGCTCCCCCTTTCTTTACTCGTGAGTGAGTGAGAGTGACCTTGCGGGAGGAAGCGCCGCTGAACTTGAGATGGGGATTGAGGCTGCGCCCCAGCTTGGCACAGATATGCTTGAGCGCGCTTTCGCCTTGCCTTGGGGCCAGGTCTCCCGGAAAGGGTATCAGGATCAGCTGGGCTCTTTGTACGCTGGAGCTGAGTCTCTTCTCTCTCCTATGCGAGGGTCCTAGCCGGCGCCTACCACGCACCGGTTTGGTGGCTTACGGCCAGGGGGCACGTGCGCGCTGAAAAGTGCGCGAGTGAGTGGGGGCTGGGCCGGCCACTGCGTCTCGTGGGCCAGGCGAGTCCCGCAGAGGCAGACAGCCGTGACCCTGAGGGCAGGGACAAGCTCGCCGCTTCCCTGCATCAGACATTTGCACGGTTTTCACGTGAGATTCCGGGGACCTCTCGCCTTTTCCGGCTTACTGCCCTTGCGGGTCCCCATGCCCATCGATTTGTGAGGAGTTGGTTCCCCAGGGAGACAGCTGGAGCCCACCCCCGCTCAGCGACGGGGGAGGGGGAGTGAGGTCCTGGGAGGCTCAACAGCAGGAAAATGGCGTGAGCAGGGAAGGAGGTTGTCTGGTCGCTAGCGCCACAACTGGCACACAGTAGGTGCTAACACTGTTTATTGAAGCGACCTCTACACCACTACGATGGAGGTGCCTGGGGGGCAGGACACCCCATTTCCGTTTCCCCTCCCCATTTCTACTACTGAATTTAAAGTCATATATTTGGTGTAGCTCTTTGGCTTCTGGGCCTTCCTTGGGCACCAACTGCGTGCCACACTCCACTCCTGGCACGTTTCTTGAAGCTGCGGGCGGTGCCCCCTGGTTTTCTTTCCTGAGTGCTGCGGGAGAGGCCCCAGGGTCGAAAAGACAAGGTGCACTGCCCCCTGCCGGCTGCTTTGGAAACTGCCGCCTGGTTCCATGGTGCGCAAGGGGCCAGGAGGCCTTAGTTAGTCTTTGCTCATTTCTGCACCTTCTCTTCCCGCCCCAAAAGCCAGGGCCAGGGCAATTTTCTGAAATCTCATGATTGGCTAAAACGACTCATCAGAGATCACCGTGCTGTTCCCCATGCCTCTGACAGGACCCGGGTGCCAGTGGGGTCTCAATTCTTGTGTCCTGTCATCTGCCTCTGTCTCTGACTTTGAGCAGGGGACAACCTTTCAGAGTCTCAGTTTTCTTATCTATGAGTTGAGGCCATCACTACGTCCTGCAGAATAGTATCACATATAGAACTGCAAGTGTGTGGATACCTGTGTACACGTATGTTCATATGCCCTGACTTCAGGTCTAGGCAGCAGGATTTTTGCTGAATAAAGAAATGAAAGAATTAATAGAAAGCTCCTTCTCCTGCCTTTCTGAAATCTCACAAACCCTGAACTTTGCTCTCCTGCATGTCGCTGTTGGAGTGGCACCTTCAGATGAGGCCAGGCCTGGGCTGGGACGGGCATCACTTCACTTTCTAGGCTGCAGAGCTCCTGGGGGAAGGGGGGCTTGGCTGGAAGCGAGGGCAGAGAGTGGCATTAGGTGTGGATCCAGGTCTCCACAGCAGCAGGCAGACATAACTTCTGAGCACCTCTGGGTGGTTGTGGATAGGGCTGTGTCCCCTTGTGCAGGATCAGGCCCCCTGCCCTGGCTGGGTTCACCCAAACTCCTGAACTCTGAAATTGTCACCAATACGGGGAGCCCTTGGACCCACCCCCCAGGCATAGGGGAGCAGATCCACACGTAGGCCTGGCAGTGAAGGGTACAGCCGGACTTCGAGCCAGGTGCATCGGTCTCTCCTCCAAGCAGCCGCCCATGCCAGGGCACCACCTTAGAGGTAAGTGGTAGGCAGAGCCCCAGGGAGGAGCCTCAGAATGGCCAACTTTCTGACCCTCCTGGTCAGTTTACCTCGCTGGAGTAGTCACTGTTAGGTTGCTGATTCCAAGGGATTATGTGAAGATAGGGCTTTGCCCTGTGGGATCTAAACTTTAACTCTCACCCCTACCTCTCCCGTATCATAGGGCAGTTCCTTTAGCCCCTTATCCTCAAGTGCATTCCAAGACCCTAGTGGGTGCCTGAAACCTCAGAGTGAGCCCTTCACAGAGGCAGTCCACAGCTATGAGCAACTTTATTTATAAATTAGGCACAGTAAGAGATGAACAATAACTGGTAATGAGATAGAAATTTTATAACAATATACTGTAAAATAAGTTATTGGAAACTTCTGAATTGTCTATTTCTGGAACTTTCCATTTAATAGTTTTGGACTTCAGTTGATTGCAGGTAACTGAAACCAGGGAAGTGAAACTGTGGATGGGGGACTTCTGCGGCGTTTTGTGATGAGTCCCCCTCTGTACACGTGCACACACTGCACAGGCCCTGGCGGAGCCGGGCCTCGGCACGGAGGATTCTAGAACAGGCTTATGTGCAGGAATCGGAGAGCCCTGTCTCACTCTCATTAGGTCACAGGAGCCCAGATGTGGGCCTGTGAGAGCTCAGTTGCTTTGCAGCTTGGCCCCCACACTGGGGGCTCTGGGCTCTGGCTCTGTTTCACTCTGCAGAATGACAGGCCCTGGAGTTGTGTGGACAGCCACCTTTGCTCCATTAAAGCCTTTCTTTGTGAAGACAGGCCCCACCTCCTTTACTTTTGCTACAATTCCTCCTCAAAACTGGCCTGGCCTCACAGCCCTGACTGGGGAGACTGGACCAGCCACTGCCCTGTGCCAAGCATGTCCCTCCTCTCGTGCACGGGTGGCTTTGGCCCTTTGGGAGCCCACACTCACTTGGCAAACTCATTTTCCTGCAATTCTCAACACTGGGCTTTGAAAGGTGGCCCAGAAGTTCCAGACGCTGAGATCTGAAACCTGACAGTGCTGAGCCATGCCTACGGGGACTTCCAGATGATACATATTGCAAGTAGGAACCACGGTGACCTCGCTGGGGCCTGTTTGTTCCAAACTATGAGCTAAAAATTTCCTTGGAAATCATTTTGTTGAGCTGTTGGGCTTTAACACAAAACCAGGAGGTCCAGAGGGAACATCACCAGGACAATGGGTGACAGAGCTCATAGATTAACCCTTTGTGCTCCTCCCCAAAGCACACTTTTCCATGCATTGAAGTCACAGTTTGGTTTCCTTGCTGGAAATTGACATGTCCTGGAAGGCTGGGGGTTTATTGTTTGTCGTGTTTTGGTGGTAGTGGTTGGACGGCTTCGCCGGGTGCTAGAAACACGTAGTCCTTGTCCTCTTGGGTGCCTGGAGAGAAGGGTCATGGGAAGAGTTGTGCCTGGGTGGTTTGTATTAAGAATTTAAAGGTGCATGTGAAGAGAGGGTGTTGCAGGACGGAGAGGTGCCTTCCACCGTGAGGCACCCATGGAAGGATTGTTGGGGAGAAGAGGCCCTGAGAATCTGGGGTCTCCTCTAGAGAGGAATCCGTCCATGGCAGAGCAGAAGCGTTTTCCTGAATGTGTAAAAATAGTATCAAAGTATTCTGTGCGTGTGTGTGTAAGTGAAGTAATAGTCGTTAACAGATTGCGGGCAGGCCATTCTGCGTGGTTCTGAAGGTGAGAGGACAAGGAGTTGGAAGGGTCCCAGCTTCGGCCCTGTGTGTCCAGTGGTGTCCTGCTGGCAGATGTGGGATGGATTGTGGCAGCCCAGCGAGGATGCAGGGCATCCAAGAGTTAGAGACTCAGAAAAATTGCATGTGAAATGAAGTGGCTGTTTTCCCATTGCTTTGAGCTCTGAAGCCTAATTCTGTATTTTGAATACTTTTATAATTTGTCTGTGATTTGAATAGCTGATTTGGGAGGATGAGGTTTAAGGACAGGCAGTGGGTAGAGAAAGTACCAGGTTTGCAGAGTGCATTACTGGGGGTGTGGGGTGGGGCAGACCCAGCACCCCCGTGTGCCAGGTTTGCAGGGTTGCAGGGACCCAGGAGGGTGAAAGGGGAGGCTGCTTGAAGAGTTCAGATGTGGGAGTCCCAGAGCCTCCCACATTCCAGCTAAATTAAGTTTGTTGATGAGTGGAAGGGGTTGTGTGGGGCACGGCATTAGGACAGAGCCTGTGCAGAATGCAGGAGTGGACTGAAGTCAGAAAGTTCTAGAAAGCTCCTGGGAAGACTCTGGAAATAGGAAGTTGGTTTTAAGGTTAGGTGGCTTGTTAATGACCTTCCTGGAAGGAGCAAGACCTAAGGGCTTGGTTGAGCATTTCTCATTGCTGCAGGTTGTATGAAGGTCTTTTTCCCTGTGGCAGAACACTGAGAGTTATTAGTTATCCAGAACAAGGGCCCTAGAAGCTGCCCCAGAGCTCTGTTTCCAGGAAGTGAAGTGAGCACGGCACCAGGAGCCTGGGCCACCTAGGAGCAGCCCTGTGTGCCTGGCTGGCCAGCCAGCACCAGGAGGGACTTGAGTCAAGTGTGAGGCTCCTGGGTGGCTCCGTCCGTTGTGGGTGACCTGGACAACGGTCAGGAGGGCTCTGGTATCCGGGTGTTGCTCTGAGGCAGTGGGCTACTCTGGGCAGGGAAACCCCTGGCCTCCTGGGTCCTTCTCCTTGCTGGGGACCTTAGGTGTTTTGCTTAATCTCTTTGACCCTCTGTGTCCTAACTAGGGGGAGGCAGGGTAAATGTCACTATGTCTCTGCCCCAGGGGAGTGGGGGGAGCCACAAGATGAGGTGTCCCACCAAGCCTTACTTTTCACTGTTTAGCGTGTGCCCAGGGCTGTCAGTATTGAAATACCTTGTCAGTGTGGCTTTGAGCAGGATAGAGACCTCTATCCCTCACCCCTTCATCTGGCAGAGGAGGAGGCAGGAGGGTGCTTTCTCCCTTTCTCCCACCTCCACCTGGCCACTGCACAGGAGCTGAGCCCTCTCAGCAGCCAGAGGCAGCCAGAGCTTCAGGGCAGGGTGGAGCTGTGACCCAGCACCCTGGGGTGCACTAAAGCCCTCAAGCACACACCTGTTATTTCACGTGATTCTGTCACAGCCCAGGGCAGGGGTAGGTAATAAGATTCCCAGCTGAATGGTGAGAAGGGTAGGTTCCTTACCTAAGACCGTGCAACTGGTGGAAACCAAGGTTTAATCCATTATGTTTTAACAGCCCTAGTAACCAAAATGCTCCAGATGTAGGTTCTTAAGACTCTTTATCAGTCAGTTTTCCATTGCTATATCAAAATATCTGAGGCTGGATAATTTGTTTAAAAAAAGTTTATGTAGCTCAGAGTTTGGGAGGCTGAAAGTCCAAGGAGCATGGCACAAGCTCTGGTGACAAGGTGACAGCCCGCTGACTGATTCACCTTATGGTGGATGCTTCATGGCTGGACCCACGGAGACACCAGAAGCCAGACAGTGGGGTGGGACGGACCTTGCAACCTCCCCTTAACCCCACTTCTGAACAGGCCATCACCCCACTGGGGGACAGGCTTCCAACACGCACGTCTTTGGGGACATACTCAATCTACATGTAAGCTGTAGCAGCCCCTGAAGCTGCTGCCGGTATCTTGAGGTACAGTGGAAAGGCTTCGGTGGCAAGGCCTGCCTGGTTTCAGTGTGAGGCTTACCACTGCAGGGAACAGCCGCCTGCCCTCTCTGTGCCTCAGTTTCCTCTTTTATCTTGAGGATGTATTTTGTACAGTTGATGTGAAAAATGAACCAGTTTATTCATTGAGGAATTTAGCATAGATCTTGTTGCACTCAACAAACGCTAGCTGGTTGTGTGGGTGGACTCTGCTTCCTCCTGGCCTTTTATCTGTTCAGCATTCAAATACTATTATTGGAATATTTGTACATTAGAAGTTTCTTTTTTCCAGTTAGTCTGGGAATGTTTGGAACATTTACTCTGATCATCTCTGTGTGGGTATATTTCTCCTCTAAAATACATAAAAGATAGCCAGGGAAACCTTTGAGAGACTCTAAGAGTTAAAAGTCAGAATAATTCAGAACTGAGAACCAAAGAACATTATTTCCTTATTACTTGGCAGAATTAAAAAAGAGCATTATAAATGACTTTTGGAAAGTTCACATTTGGTTGTGCAAAGACAATGCTTTCTTTAAATGTCACTAGGCATATTTAAAAAAAAAACCCAAACCCAAACAGATAGCGTTCTTATAGATTTGCTACATTAAAAACAAAACAAAATCCGTTTGAATCCACAGTGAACTTATGGGCCAGAGTGGCTAAAAATTCCCTTCATACATATTTACTTAGCAGAGTGCTCTCGAGAAAAACCCAACCAGAAAAATACAACCAAAGCAAACCCAGCCCCTTCTCTAACTGAGAAGGTGGGCTCCCTCCAGAAGATCGCTTCATGCCCCCAAAGCCTGAGACCACTGTAGACAGAGACAAAAATCCGTTTAACTGGGCATTTACCTTTCCAGAAATGAAAGGTTCCGTGGAAAGAAAAATGCAACAACAATTCTTTGCTTAGATTCTTAGAAGTCTAGACTGGAGCCCAAAATAAATCTCCCGAATTTGGCCAAGTAATGAAGGTCTCCATTGTCTCTCCCTCCCTCCAGGGTCCTCTCACCCCGTGGGCAGGACCTGAGACACCTTCTGCAGTGTCCATGGACGTTGATGTCTGCATCCAGGCTCCTCCTTGGCCCCCAGCTCCTCTTCTTTTTTTAAAGAGAGAGGGACAGTAACAGAGAGAGAGAAGAGAGAATCTTTTTCATTTAGTTTTTCACGTGGCTTTTGTTGCTCCGACACTTGGTTGTGTACGTGGTGCTGGGGTTTGAATCCACAACCTCTGAGCCACTGCTCCACCCTCCCCAGCTCCTCTTCTGATGCTCAACCGGGATGGGGTCCTGCCCATGGTACAGGTGAAGACATGGGTTCAGAGGTGAACTGACTTAGCAGGGTCACACAGCAGGGTACCCAGGTCTTCTATGGGCCTGCACACTGTTGACCACTCCTGGGGAGGGAATAAGGCACACTTTGAACAGCTTGTGGCCGGCCACGTGGCACACCCTGAACTCACGTCATCCCAGCCCCAGCCACCCTCCCTGATCTGCACGGACGAGGGAGGAAGCTGTGCCAAGGGACCTGCTCAGCATGGGTCCAGTGACCGGAAATGCCAGGTGCAGCCCCGGAAGCACCTTGCTTCATCCCAGCACCCCAGAACCTTGCTGTGGGCACCTCACCCTCATCCGCTGGGTGGAGCCTGAGAACAGAGGCACAATGTGTGGCCAGGTCCAGCTTGTGGGATCAGAACATTGTCATTATAGCAACACAACACACACAGCTGCACACACACTGCCTTTCACAGTCCCCCTGGAGAGGTGCTGGGTGAAATGAAACCAGAAGCAGGCGTGGCCAGGGACCAGCTCAGCCTCCCCAAGTCAGAGCTCAGGGGAGGGGAGGCTAGCCAGGGAGCAGGCCGTCACAGTGGACCCCGTCAAGGGGTGAGCAGGCCATCACAGTGGACCCACAGCTCAAGGAAGAACTCCAGGAACTTGGCCCTGCCTCTGGGAACTTATTCTGCACATGAATCCATAGTTTCTCACAAGGGAGTGGTCAGCTGCTGGGTGGAATCAAAGCTAAAGTACAGAGGCCTGGTCAGGGTGGAGGGTCCCCAGTATGCGAACAGGGACTTCAGTGTTAAGAGTTAAACTACAGAACTGGAAGGAGCACAGAGGTTGCTCTGGGCAAACCCCGAGAAAGGTTTCGAAGAAAACCATCCAGGAGATCTTGGAGCTTAACTATGGCAGGGCCTGGTGGGTATCGGCTCCAGCCACCAGCTCGGCACCTTGGCTGGGCCGGGTGGCCTGCTCCCCCCACCAGTTTCTCATCCCTGCGACGAGTTTTACGGCAGCCTTCTAAAGCTGGTGATGATGCCTTTTTCCTAATCCTGTTACACAGATATGGAAACTGAGGCTCAGAGAGGTTAAGTCACTAGAGTAAGGTCACATAGCTAGCAAGTGCGCCATTGCTGTCCCAAGCCCAGGTCCCCAGCTTCAGGCTGTGTAATTCACAGGGTCATCTACATACGTCCATCAACGGGGGGCAGGACAGCGGCTCTAAGAGGTTCACTGTGAAACATCCCCTGGGCGTCTGGCCCCATGCCCACCCATGTCCTCCCGCGGCCACGGAGCCAGCTGGGTACCGTCCTTTTTGGAAGGAGGTCCTGGTGTTTCTGCGCTTGCTGCCTCTCAAGTCAGAGACCGCAGCCTCACGCTCCAAAGGACCGAACTACAAAAGCCACTGCTGCTGCTTTGGAAAATTCCTTTTTAATATCTCCACAATGGGGAGGACCGGTGGTTGTTCTGGTTCCCGGAACACGCCGTTAATCCCACCACCTGGTGGAGGGTCCCCGTGATAAAGACGGTTGCTTGGGAAACAGTTCGGCTGTCAAGAATGTATTTGGAGGTGAATGGATGTTTCCACAGCATAATCTCCGATTTTAAAGTTCAGTCTTCCGGCAGAAAGGAAATTAAAACAAAGGGGTGATTAGGCAGGTCTGGAGGCTGTCCTCCTCCTAATGGAACTTCAAATGGAAAACACACCTGCTGCTGTTCTCTGTTTCTACTTGTGACATGGAACAGAGCTGAGCAGGCAGGAGCCCTGCAGCCCAGCATTTTACAAATGAATACCGAATGTCCAATCCAGAAAGGAGAACAGGCTGGCCATGGAGCCAGAGGGGTATCTCAAGACACCTTCTACTCCAAGACTTCGATTACTATCTACTGAGTCATCGATCCTTTAATAAAAGCACTGACTCTGCCACTTTCTAGCTGTGTGACATTGAGTGAGTTACCTAACCTCTCTGTGCATCCAGTTCCTCATCTTATAAAATTGGGATCTGAACAGTACCCAATTCCCAGGAGGTACTAGATGAGCATTAAATGTGTTAGTGCTTGGGTCCTTGTTGCTAGTTCCATGCTGTAGGTAACCTGCTGTCATCCAGTCACCATTCCCAGCCTCCTGGAGCAGTCTTCCCGGCTGAAACTCCATGCGGTCATCCTGCCCCTGCTCTCACTCTTCTGCTGGTAGGGTGCTCCCCACCCCATCCACGCAGTGGCCCTTGGAACCCTGGTTAGAAAGCTCTTCCTCGTGGTGAGCTCTGCTCCCTGGCAGGGCTGTCCTAAGCCATCAGAGTTTGAGGCAGGAAAGCTGCGCAGGTAGGTGAAGCCGGGGTGTGGTCGCGGACTACAGAGGCAGGTGCACATGAGGACCTCCATCCTTCCGCAGCTGGGAAGAAGCCCAGCCCAGGCCCCCTGGTGGCCCTCCGCGGGGTGGGTATCCCTAACCTGCTGCCCAGCCTGCTTTCTGCCCGGTCTCCCCGGCCTTCCTGCACCCCGAGGACCAGAGCCGCTGCCCCGACTACACTGCCAGGTCTGCTCTAGGACCCCTCAGACCCCAGAAGACGCCACAGTGACTCCAGCTCCCTCACTCTCCTAGCAGCCTTCCTCTGAGCAAGGCTGTGCTGCTGTGTGTCTTCCGGCGTCTGTCTGCCTCTCTGGATTCACCTCGCCTCCTCAGCAGGGCTGTGGCACCGTTATGACAGAACCGAGGCTCCCCAGAGCTGGCCATTGCCCAAAGGCCCCCAAGTTTATGGTCAGATGAGGTCTGCCATGTCCCTCCCCGCTTCCTGTTTCCCTCTGACGCAGGTGGTGAAGGGTTGGGACCCAGGGCAGCTGGTCTCGCTGGCATGTTATTGTCACCTCGTCCACCTCCTTCTTCCCCATGTTCCTGGGAACCAGATTAGAGGCCAAAAGAGCAACGCACCCCACCCCCACACACTGAACAGGGCTATAAATAGGACAGCTAGTGGTGACATACAGGTCACCTTCGCCGGGGACAGACTTTGTGTGATGTCAGCCCTGTGCTTTGGCCTGAGAGCGCCCCTCCCTCGCTCCCTGTCTTTCCTTGCTTGTGCTCTTCCGGGAAATCAAGTTCAGCGCTTGACGGTGCCTCCAAGGAACAAAGGCTCATATTCCCAGCCCCTCCCACATCTGAGCAAGACAAGGACGGTCCTGGGCCTGGCTGTGCTGCAGGTCAGGGGACCCTGCGGTGAACTTCCTGCAGGATGAGGGGACAGGCTCCTGCTCACACCACCATTTCTCAGCAGTGGAATGGGGCCAGGGACTCCCGCATTCCAGCCTCACTTTCCCCCTGCGGTGACATCACCGTCTTTTCCAGGGAGAGTTGACCTCATGGCTAGAGTGGGGACTTCATTCTGGGACCAGGAAGATGGGGGCAGCCTTATGAGAGCTGCGGTGGGGATAGAGAGGGCTTGGGGACAGGGGTGCTATTGGGGAGCTGACAAGCTGACACTTCCCCACTCCTGTGGTTGGAGGGAAGGGGGCAGCAAGAAGGTTCCAGATGACCTCCTTCTCGCAGTAACGAGGCGCGGTCAGGCCCTTTCCTTTAGGCACGGTACATTCTCAGCCTGGTGTGGCTTGGGAAAACGGTTGTCATCAAGGTCGCACGGATGAGCCGGAGGACTGACTGTCCTTCCAGGCGTGCAGGTGGGAGCCATTGAGTCACGCCTGGGGCGTTTGCTGCACAGTGAGAAGAATTGGTGGCCTCACCGATCCAGGGTGTGAGGACGGATTGGCACTTGGTGCTGAGAATCTAAAAACGGAAAGCATCTTGGAGATCCCCAGCCTGATGGCCGAGAGAATGGGGGTGCTGATGGCAACGGGAGCAGGGAAGCACAGGCAAACCCCTCCAGTACAGAGCTGTGTGGCTGAAGTGGGACAGGACAGACTTCTCCAGCCAGCCGGGCTCCGCAGGTTACAGGTGACGGGGAAGCCATGGTGGTGGTGGCGAAGCTCAGTGCAATTCCAGGGACACTTGAGCAGGTCTGCAGGTGGCACCCTGCTTCCCTCACAGGCCTGCAGAGCTGCGGGTGAGATCCCTTCCTCCTGTATGAGGCCCAGATCAGTGGTGGGCTGGGACTTGGAGGATGGCAGATGTCCCTCAAAGTTTCTCAGACCTGAATTCTCAAGCAGCAGGTGTGAGGGAGCAGCAGTGGAGCCTTTGGCTGGCCACACTGAGCTGGTCACAGGCGGGGCAGTAGGCAGGGCCCTTGGCCTCTGCAGGAAGGGCCTGCTTCCTTTCTCTCAACTCCAGGCCCAGGTGTCAAGTGCAGACACCTGGGACTTCACTGGGTGGGGACGGTGGAGCTGCAGCGTGAACAAGGCTCCCAGGCATCCTGCTGTGCAGGGGGCGCAGGGTGGGGTGGCTTGGGAGCAGGCCCTTGCATACGGGCTTTGATGCCCCCAGCCATCTGCTGGCCTTGGGAAGGCTCTTTTAGACTCTGAAACAGGGGTAGCAATGTAACTCACTGTCATGGTTATGAAATCAAAGTTTGGAAAGGTGCCTGGTACCTGGCTGGAGCTCAGCCATGAGGGCTCCCGGTCTTCAAAGGCAGCAGTCCTCCACCTCCGCCTCCACCTTGAGGGCTGCACAGCTCTGATGAAGGGCTTAGCGGAGCTGGGGGTGGAGAATGAATGAGGCGCCTGGCTCCAGATCCTTCTAGGCATCACTGTGGGTGCCTTAGGTGTCCCCACAGAAGGCCAACTCCCACCAGTACCCCAGACTTTGGTCTCAGAACCATGATGTTCAGCCTGGCTTAGCCCTGAGTGAGGCCCCCCAGGAGGCACGAGATGCCTGTGGACAGTGTGCTCACGTCAGCGACCCGGCCCACGGTTCCCAGTGCGCCACACTTTACCAAGTGCCTCGGAACAGTGCAGAAGGATGCTCTCCTTTCTCCGCTTGTCACCTAGTCCTCCTCACAGTCCCATAAGGTCAGGGACTTCGATCATCCCCATCAGCAAAGGAGGAGACCTAGGTTCTGAGTGAGCAGGTAACCGCCCAACGATCCAGCGGCCCGTCCCTGGCCAAACCATTATTGTGTTTGTCCTTATAACATAGGCAAAGCAAAGCACCCTTTCGTCTCCTCCGTGACCATCACCGCCATTTCCGCTTCACAGACGGGAAGACAGGCTTCGAGGGGGACAAGGGTGGTGCAGCAGAATCTGGGGTCTCGGGGTCCTAGCTGGGCGTAGGAGGACATCCTGCGGTTGGCGGCAGAGAGGAGGCAGCTGTCTCCATGCTGCTCCTGGGTGGGCACTGCCAGCTGGGCAAGGCAGAGGTTGTAAGAGGGACGTGGGGAGTACCTGGGGTGTGCTTCCAGGTCCCGTCACCCTGAGGCGTCTGCATTTGGACTCGGTAGGCTCCGGGGAAGGCTTCTGAGGTCAAGGGTCGGGATCTCGGGATCAAGACAGCCCTGGCTTTAACCTCACCTCTGCCCATTTCTGCGCGGCCTTGGGCAAATCATGGAAGCCTTTCAGAGCCTCAGTTTCTACACCATGGAAGGGAATTGTGCGTGGATGCCCGGCATGGCGTCAGGTGCCCTGTGCAGGCCCAGCCCGTGGTGCTGTGGTCAGTAACGTCCCTCCCAGCACAGCAGCCAGGCCTCAGATTCAGATCCCACTTCACTGTGAGGAAGCCCGCGTGTGGAGCCCCTTGCAGAGAGGGAGACCTCAGGCTGAAAGCACCTTTCTCAGCCCAGCAACTGTGCGCGCTTCCTGCCTGCAGCTCTGCTGTCTTTCAGTTTCAGAATGTCTCCAGCCTTTGCAGCCCGGGGCCTCCAGGGAGGAGGGCCATGCTCCCATTCTCAGCTTTCTCAAGCCCTGGCCTGAGCTCAGCCTCCCTGGCTCCACACCCAGACTTTCTGCCCCTGGGCTCCACTCCCAGTACAGAGCCCGGGGTGACAGCACTCACATGCTGTCCCAAGGTGTCCCCTCCCTTGCTCAGCGACTCTGTCTTCCCAAGCTTCCTCCCACTTCTGCATCAGGTTTCCCCTTTGCAAAGGGATTGGGCCAGACGGCCTCTGTGTGATCTCATTCTCCAGGAGCCTCACGTTCTGTGCTGGATGGGGCTTCGTGTGTATGGTATTCTACAGGGAGAGTGCGTGGCTCCTTGCATCTGAGCCTGTGTCCCCCTCCCACACAGTGGCCTCCTTGAGGGTACAGTCCAGTAGTGTACTGCTGTCCCAATCAGGGCAAAGCACAGAACTTGGCATAGCCAAGGCCAAGGCCCAGGCTCAGAAAATGCCATGTGGGGCTGGAACTGTGGCTCAGCGGTTGGAGTGCTTGCTTGGCGTGTGCAAAGACCCAGGTTCAAACCTCAGCACCGCATATACAAGCAAGTGTCGGAGAAACAAAGGCCAGATGAAAAAATAACTACAATTGATTAAAAAAAAGAAAAAAGGGAGAAAATGCCAGGTGACCTAACTTGTGTGGGTTCTGGATATTCAGAGCTAGGATTACTCAGCTATTAGTTCATATTTCAGGCTCCAGTGTTTACTAGTCATATGACCTTGAGCAAATTTCTTAATCTCATGTCTCCAGCTCCTCTTCAAAATGATGAAAATAATAGCACACACATCCAAGAGCCCTGCGAGAGGAACGACTGAGCATTTGAGTATGGTACAAAAGACCGAGTTTGGCAGAGTGCTAGGAATCACTTAGAAATGTCACCTTCCATTTCTACTACTTGTTTCACTTGATTATTATGAAAATGACTTCATGTTCTTTTTTATATATTTATTATTCAACACAGCCCTGCAAAATAGTTGAAACAGGTAGCAGACTTTGCGTCTTACCATGAGTAAGCCTCAGAGGAAGGCTGTTTTTGCAAAATCACACAGCTTGACGGGACCAGCCTCCCCGGCGGGCACACCTACAAGCAGGCCATACTGTTTTGAATGTGACATGGCCACAGGCCTCTGCAAAAAGATTCCTGTAAATTACAGTGCAGCAATCATGTTCAGTCAGACAGCATTAACAATTATTCAGAGATCACTTTCTGCTTGGGGGGGGAAGCTATGATTTATTAAGCAAACTGGCCCTGCTCCTCGGGGAGTCCTGTAGAATTTTATTTCCAGTCCCCTGCCCTATCCAGAGAAGGAATAAAATTGGAGAACAAAACCTCTTAGGAGATTTATTGCATTATATTGTGTAGCAAGGCACATTAGATGGCAGGAGGGGGCTGTGAACAGTGGACTACTAACAGAGTCAAAGAAGGAAGACTTGTGGGTCCGGAGCAGGAGGAATAGGAACAGAGCTGTGATTTGTTTGGTGGGAATCTGTCCTAACCTATGCTCTGGCTGCAGTCGGTAGGCATTTCTCCTGCTCCAGCCGGGCGGTGCCGGCTGAGGTCCAGAGTTGGTGGCTGTAGCCTCCGGTTGGACACAGTGGGCAGGGAAGGGGTGAGGGTGAGTCCGGTGGTGGTGGAAGGACTCAGGCTGGAGTCTAAATCCTCAGCCACTCTCTAGCTGTGCTGCTCTGCAGCTTGGTGACAGGGCCACCTCTCGGGGACTGATTGGTCCTCATGTGTGGTCTTTGTGGGTCACACAGACTCTCCTGGGCCTCCCAGGGAATGGGCCTATGTCTAGTTTGTCTTCCTTGTATGGCTCCTGTGTCTCGGCACACGCCAGATATGAGAATGTGGCTGATATTTCTAGTTGGCAGCTCTCTGGGAAGGGCTGAGAATGGGGTGACCTGTGTGGAAAGAGGCATGGTGGCAGGGGAGCAGAGCTGCCTCATGGCATTTCAGGGCTCGGTCAGGAAATAAAAGGCAAGGGAAGCCGGAGCAGTCCATGAGGCTGTTCCTGGAATCAGCAGCAGAGAGACGCTGAGATGGTTGCCTTCTCTGTGCATCTCGCCTCCAACGCTGTTTTAGAGAAGCGGAGAAACCCAGGCTGTGCAAGGTGAGCTCCCTTAGGTGTGCAGATCTAGTTTGCTGATATTTTGTTTCTTTAAGTTTTGCAACAGGGACTCATGTTGCAGGCTGGCCTCCACTCGCCATCCTCCTGTATGAGCCTCCTGAGTAGCTGTGGGCCACCATGCCTGGCTCTGGATCTAGGTTTTAAAAACTCCCACCTGCTCACTACTAGAGTTTGGAATCCAATGCAGTTACCAACTTATTTTTTAGAAAGCCAACTCACAATGAATGACAGAGTTGGTTTAGGATTGTGTCTTGCTCCAGGGGGGGTTCGAGGCTGTAATTGAAGTTCACAGGATGGGGGTGTGAGAGACCTGAGGTGCGTTAATTCTCAGATTCTCCCTCATGTCTTATGGTATAGAACAGTTATAGTGTGTATCCCCACATATGCATCTATACTGCAGGTCTTTAGATTACGAAGATCAAGTATTTAGGAAGATGTAACATGCAAACTCAGGTATAGGCGCCTGCTAAATGATAAGGCAGCCCCATCCCAGTTGATTCGTGAGATTCGTGTCTTGTCCCCCCATTCATCATTGAGTGTCTCCTCCACCAAAACCATAGTCAGGGTGGGGAATCCAGTGGGAGTGAGCTGTGGTGGCTCCTGTACCCCAAGAGGCTGTGTCTCCTGAGAGCAGCTGATGGTGGGATCAAGGTGATGGCTGGTGTTTAGAAATTCATACTAAATAAAGGAAGAATGAATGAGCACCCCAGTGGAGACAAATTTTGGAACCATGGACACCCCAAGGTGAGGCGCAGAAAGGAGTATGTCCAAGGAAGCTCACAAGTACCATTGCTGAACTGTTTTGCTCATCCCTCATGGAAGAAGTGGTAATCGAGCCACGCCACCTAGCAGTTCGGAAGGCTGAGGCAGGAGGATCACAAGTTCAAAGCCAGCCTCAGTAACTTACCAAGGCCCTAAGCAACTTAGTGAGACCCTGTCTCAAAATAAGAAATAAGAAAGGACAGAGGATGTGTCTCCGTGGTGGGGCACCCCTGAGCACAATTCCCAGTATCAAAACTAAGAAAGAAAGAAATGCAATTGGCCTGCTCCCCCATGCCGGGCAGCACACCTGGGCAGGGATGAGGCAGTGCTGTGTGGTGCAGCACCCCCTTGCTCCTGGAGTTAATGGGTGGGGTGAGTGCTCTGTAGGAGTACAGGGTTGCTGGGAACTCACAGCAGCGTGGCCGGTGACTGGGAGTCCGTGAAGGCGCCTCTCAGGAATGCCAGTTATGCTGAACCCCAAGAGGGAGAAGGAAGTGCAGAGGGAAAGGGGCCCAGAGCACTGGCAGCGGGAGGAGGGAGGTCTAGGTTCAGTTGGTGAGGACCTTCGGGCTGCAGCTTGGAGAGCGGCTGGCCTAGAGAAGGTGGCACTCCCTCACTGAAACCCCCTCTCAGACAGCAAGGGGCTGAGTTTAGCTCCTGTGGCTTTCCAGCTGGGGCTCTGCACCCTCCCCACGTCTTCCAGGTAAGCAGCTGCCTGACCAGCCCTCTCCGAGTAGCACCTGTTGACTGTCAACACCACATGTTCCAGGGCGCCTTTGGGAAAACCTGGGTGTCCCTCGCTAATCCTGTTGGTCCCACCTGTGAAGCAGCTCTACAGTCTCACGTTCCTGCTCTTGCCAGACACCAAGCAGGCCCTCCTTCCTGACCTCTGAGTGGTCACAGCATGCAGCTGTGATCATCACCGTTCCATGGGCCCCTGGACATTCCTTCTGGTCTGAGTGTCTCGGCTGGCCCCGTTGCCTCGGATGGCCTCACGCACAGATGTGGGGCTCAGCCGGATGGTGGCCTGTCTCCGTGCTGTTCCTCATCAGCCAGGGGCGAGGTGGGCCTGTTAAGGTGGTGGCAGATAGAGTCTCGGCAGCAAGAAGAGGGAACTTTATGCACAGACACTTCTAAAGCTTTTATTTGTGTTACATTGGTTACTGGTGCCACTGGCCAAACCGAGGCTGGGGCCAAGCTCAGATTCATAGGGAGGAGAAATGGAGTTGAGCTCACACTGGGAGGGGGTCAGAGGCACACTGTGGCCATGGTTATGGTGGCGATTCGGGTGTGGACAGAATGGTAGGGGTCTCTGTGGTGCTTGCTCTCAGTGCCTTTGTGATCCCGGGCAAGTTGACTCGTGGACGCTCTCCAAGTCTCAGCTGCCCATATGAGGTGGGAATGATCAGGGTAGCAACCTCACTGACGTCAGGAGAGGTCCAGGTGAGGACATGCATAGTGTCCCCCAAAAGCTCATGTGTGGCAATGCAGGGAGGCTGAGGTGCAGTGGTTGGCTTATGAGAACCTGGCAACTCTGGGCTGCTGGGGTGTGGTGGAGGAGGTGGGTCACTGGGGGCTGCCTTCGGGGTGTACATTCTGCATCTGGTGTGGGGTTTTCTTTCTGCTGCCCAATCATCACGTGACCTGCTTCCCTCTGCCACACTCTTCCACCATGACCCTCAGCCTCACCGCAAGCCCCAAGGAATGGAGTCAGCCTGCTATGGACTGAGATCTCTGAAGCCATGAGCCCCCATATAAAGTTTCCTTCCTAAAATTGTTCTCGTGGGGTCTTTGGTTGCAGCAGTGAAGCCGCTGACTAAAACTCGGGGTGAGCCCTGATCTGGAGCCAGGGCCCAGGTCCCACTCAGCTCAGCTGAGCTCCTGCAATTGCTGATCTTCTCCAGCCCTTGCCCATCTGGCCTTGGCCTGATGGTTCCCAGCGGGATCTCCGCTTACCTGCAGGTTCTTCCCGCTCATTGGAGAAAGTTCCCTTAAGTCTTTGCAGTTGTTGAATGACATCCCACCTGTGCCTCGCTCAGCAGCGGCTATACACGTAATCCCCTCTTCACACGTTTCTTCCAGTCTGAGTTCATCATTCCTCAGTGTCATAGTTTAGATGTGAGCTGTCCCCCAAAGCTCATGTGTGAGATGATACCAAAGCGTTTAGAGATGAAACAGTTGGGTTACGAGAGCCTTCACCTAATCAGTGCAACGGTCCCTGGATGTGGATTGGCTGGCTGGTGGCTGCAGGCAGGTAGGGTGTGGCTGTGGAGGTGGGTCATGGCTGTGCCTTTGGGGTTTGTATTTTGTCCTATGCTTGCTGGCAGCCACTTCCCGAGCTGCTCTCCTCCTCCACACCCTTCACCAGTATGTGCTGCTGCCTCAGCCTGGGTTCAGAGCAGTGGAGCCGGGCGTCTATGGACTGAGACCTCCGAAACTATAAGCTCCAGATAAACCTTTCCTCCTCTGATTGTTCTGTCAGGTTTTTTGTTCACAGCTGGCTGCTTCCCTGAATCATCTGTATCACAGTCCCTTCTTGACCCTGCTGTGAGCAGGAACAGAAGAGGTGCTTGTTTGGACTAAGGGAGGTGTGAGTGTTTGGTGGTGCGGGCAGGTAGATGAGCGGATGCCTGGTCTCAGAATCAGGATAGGCTGAAGGTCGGAGCTGGTGCCTTCCTCCCACTGTGCTCAGCTCAGTCTTCCCCCTGGCAATGCCAGTGAGGGACCCTGGCAGCTGAGAGCCGGGGTGAGCAAACCTGTGATTCAGCCCGTGCCCCAGAGGTGGGCAGTCACTCCGCCTTCTGAGAGAGCAGCCATCTCTACCCTGCGCTGGTGAGGCGCGCCGACTTTCCAGATCCTTCCGTGGATTATGTTGCGGGGAGGGGAGGGTCCCCTGCTCTTCAGGCTCTTTGTAGCACAGCCTGCTCTGCTGGAGATAATCTGCCCACGGAAGAAGCACACGTTCCCCCTGGGGGCCAGCACAGCCTGGCTACGGTGCTAAGCAGACTCTCTTGTTGCTCAAAGGGGGGCCCTGCGATTCCTCATGAAGACTGAGGAGGGGACACTGGATTGGGAGCAGTTGTTGATAGTGTTCATTACCCTCTGCTGTGTCCTGGAGCAAGCTGTAAAGCGTGGCTCATGGGGACAGATCAGACCAGGTCTGTGTTCATAAATAAAGCAGTCAAGCTCCAGCCCAGCTCCGCAGACCAACAGAAATGCCCCGCCAGCCCGCAGCGCCAGGAGACTCCTCACTGCTCGCTGTGTTACGGCACTGAGGTCTGGGACCATCTGTTAGCAGAGAAATCCAGCAGGCACCACTGCACCCCATGCCCAGGTATCAGGCATCTCTGCTGCATAGCCGCAGGGCTGAGTCACTGGGAGACCCTGTGGCCACCAAACACACTCGCTGGTCAACAGAGGAAGGGCTCCAGCCCCATTCGGATCTGAGCTCTCTCTGTGGAGCTGTCACATCTGTGGCAACTACAATTTTAATTAATTAAAAATAAAGGCAATAAGAAACTCAGCTCTCTGTCACACGTACACGTTTCAAGTGTCCAAGAGCCACACAGGACTGGAAGCCGCATACGAGGCAGAGAGGATAGGGGACATTTGCATCCTCATAGAACACTGGCTTGAGAAGGTGATCATCACCCTGGGCCCTGTCTGTCCCTAACCCAGCTTGGGCATGGTTGAGCCATCATCGTGGACCAAGGAAGGCTGGTGAGATAGAAAAAGAGTGAAAGAGTGTATGTAGCTGCTTTCTGTGTGATTATTGGTGAGGATTTTTTTTTTTCTCTTCCTTTCTTTGTGATGCTGGGGATTGAACTCAGGGCCCCACATGTGCTAGGCAAGTGTTCTGCCACTAAGCTACCCAACCATCCCCTCTCTCTTTTTTCAGGAATGAAATGAAATTACTTTTAAATTTTCGTGGTGTGAGCCAAGCGTGTTAGCTCACACCTATAATCCCAGCAACTCAGGAGTCCCAAACAGGAGGATCGCAAGTTCAAAGCCAATCTCAGCAACTTAGCAAAGGCCTGAGCAACTTAATAAGACCCTGTCTCAAAATAAAAAATAATAAAAAGTTCTGGGGATGTGACTCAGTGGTTAAGTGACCCTGGGTTCTGTCCCTGGAACCAAAAAAAAAAAAAAAATTTTCTTTGGGGAGCCAGTGGTCTCTGAATGGGCCTTTAGGTGGACATGAGGCCTCTTGTGCCTTGTGGTTTATAGTTTTACGTATAGGAATAGTCAGAGACTCAAGAGCTTGAGCCTGCTGTGGTCCCAGGCTGGACAGATGCCAGCGAGGGGCTCCTGAAAAGGAAAAGAGCAAGGACCACAGTGTTCATAAGCAGTGAAGATAATGGCAGGAGAGATAAGAAAGGAGAGGAAGAAAACAGGCTGAAGATAATGCGTCTGGCAGTCTTGGAAGCCTGAGGAGGGAGGGCATCAGAGGAAACAGACCCCGCGGCCATGCTCTGTGTGTAATTGGAAGGGACATGTTGGACAGCCTGCTGGTGACTGGGAAATCAGCACACCTTGGGGGACCGAGTAGGACCCGGTCTATACAACAGACAGCTGGGGAGCCTTGGACCTGGAAGGTGTCCAGAACCTTGGTGGAGGACTGAGGGCCACACCGAAGCTCCACTTGGTGTGTGGAGTCAGCTGATTGCTGCGACATGCAGGTTTTACAGAGGGGACCCTGGAGGGAACAGAGGAACCTCCAGATGGCCCCCAGGTCTGGGCATTTCGATGCCAGGCTTTTTTGTCCTCAGGTTGCCTTGGGACTAGCGATAACCAGGCAGAGACTGAGTCAATAAGAAGAGGTTCCGTTGCTTTGCGTCCTGTATGCCTAGGTCTGAAAATGGCCTCTGCTTCCTGAGGAATCAGCCTTTTATGAAGAAGCCTTGGTCTGCTCAGCAGAGAATGGTGTAAAAACCAAGATCTGACTCCTGGGTGAGTTGCTCCTGGGTGGCATTG
This sequence comes from Aplodontia rufa, assembly GCA_004027875.1. Taxonomy (NCBI): domain Eukaryota; kingdom Metazoa; phylum Chordata; class Mammalia; order Rodentia; family Aplodontiidae; genus Aplodontia; species Aplodontia rufa. The sequence goes on from PVKS010011123.1 coordinate 55,022, forward strand.
TGTGTGCATGTGAGACCAAGACACACGGCACACGCAGGCCCACACGTGTCCATGTGCATCCTCTGGATCATTTATAAACTGACCCATCCATATGTGAAGACCATGGTGACGCTAGGGCTTTCTTGAAATTCATGTCACCCTACTCCCAACTCAGCACTACCCCAACAGCTGCATTCATTGAACTGTGGACCAGGCCCTGTCTCAGACCTTCATTTGCTGTTACTTCTAGTGCCAACCTAGGGGCCAAGCACAGGTGAGGAGGTCGAGACCCTATAAAGCAAACTAACTTATGCCAAGTTGCAAAACTAGTAAGAGTGGCAGCTCACAGTGAGCTGCTGTTGGCCTCTGATCTGAAGGCCCAGGAATATACCCTGGTTCAGGAGGAAAGCAGAATAGAAGCTGGGTCTCAGGCCCTCACAGTGGCAAGCCATCTGAAGCATGTTCATGGGGACACAGTGTCCTCACTCCCCAGGAACCACGTGCGTGGTCTGCATCATCACATTCAGTCCCCAAGGGCATGTGTGCAGACTCACCTGACAGCATGTGAGTACACACGTGCATGTGGTGTGTGTGTGTGTGTGTGTGTGTGTGAGCAAGCATTTCCGGGGCAGATGGCAGATAGCTGCAGCTCTATTTGCAAAGCGCTGGCTCGGAGTAAAGGTGGGACCTCAGAACTGTGCATCTCCGCTGAACAAGCATTTCCTCTCATGCTCTGGGGGTTTCCTGGCAGAGCCACATCAGCACAAAGGCCTTAACTTAAACACATCTGTGTCCCCGGGTCCTGGCAGAATGCAGGCAGGGTGTGCGGCCTACCTGCCAGCTCCCCTCACATGTCACCAACAAGTATTCCTGAGCCCATTCCACACGGTGGCCAGCTTTCAGTCCTGGGGAGCACCCGCCTAGCCAGGGGTGGGGACTGGGAAGAGTGACAGGGTTGGGTGGCCAAGGGCACAGCCTAGGGGTGGGTGAAGAGCAGTTGTGTCAGTGTCTGTGAAACCAGACTCCACTGCGGATAAGAGACTAGTTGCTCAGAAGTGGCGTCCTCCCCTGGGCCTGGTGTGGCCAGGCCTGGTTCCCCCCCACCCCCCACGGGCTCAGTCGCTGGCTTGGCCACTGTCCCTCAGACTCAGGCATTTCCTCTTTCCAAAAAAAGGCAGTGTTATCAGCAGGCACAGAGACAGACTGCAGCCAGGATACTCTGGTGGGATAGGAGGGCATCCTGGCAGTCCTCTGATGTTGACTGGGTGGCAGGAAAGAGCTGGCCGCATTTCCCTTTTTGATGGCCTTTAGGAAGAGAGAAATAGTGGAAACTGCAAAGAGGAGCCTGGGCCTTGGAATGTGGAAGGTGGCGCAGGGGTCTGCTCTACGGGGGATTTAGGGCCATCCCAGGGCCTGCGTAAGAGGGGAGCTTTCCCGTTCTCCCCTCCAATTCACTCGCTCATTCGCTCGGTCATTCACCTGGGACTTTGCTGAGCACTGGAGGGCAAGAGCTATGCCCTGAAAGTGCTGATAATTTCAAGGGAGAAACACAAATTCACCAGCACATGGGCAGTGGAGTCCTGGTTTTGAAGCTTGTACGGTTAGAGAGGCCTCTTGGAGGAAAAATAACACAAAAGTGTGAGTTTAAAAGAAGATGTGGTCTCTAGATAAGTGGGGTGCAACTGAGGGGTGGAGCTTCAGCACCCCAGGTTTGGTGGCCCAGCCTGTGATGCAGGCTCCAGGGGAACTGCGATGCTCTCTCTCCTGGGTACCTGGACCTGCAGGGCTGAGCAGCCGCAAGGGTGCTGCAGAAAGGCCATCAGTGGAATCCTAGTGCTCGGGGGTAGGAGGGACCTTCTTTCTGGGAATGGAGTTGCAGACCCTTGTTCTTAGGGCTTCTGGGATACTCCAAGGTACTTTGTGTACAGTGCTTCAGGCTGAACCCACACCTGGGTGTGTTCTAAGATCAGCTGAACTCCTAGGTCCTGGGCTGAGTACTGGTGGAGCATTAGCGGGCACTTCATAGGGCTAACTGTGGGTCATTCATTCTCCCAGCCCTGACCCATGTGCCCAGAGTCAGCCCCATAGCCATCCTGGGTGCCCCCTGCTGCCAATTCCGTTTCACACAGATGGAACTGGGGAACAGAGTAACCCTCAAACACACAGCGAATACGTGGAGAGCTGGCCTTTGAAGATACAGCCCACGTGCCTGCCCACCCCTCCACGATCCTTTGGGCCTAATTCTCTTCAGTTAGTGGAAACCCCCGGAGTGGCCAAGATAAGAATGACTAGATAAAGGAAGCCCTAGAGTGGGCTGTCTTTGGTGACACAGAGTGGAGGCGGTGGAATAATTGGGTTCTTGGCTTCATTTGACACACAGGGCAAGGAAGACCAGGTGACAGCAGAGCTTGAGCCAGCTCCTGGGCACAGGCTCATTACCCACAGTCTGCTCAACAGGTGTTTCACTGAGTGCCTGTCCTGTCCTCTAGCCCGAGGATACAGGCTCCGGAGCTAATGGTTCTGCGTGTGGTGTGCTCTCTCCCTCCCTTGTCCTCTCTGTATTGCACCGGGTTTAGCTGCTGCAGTCCTGGTGACCCCCCAGCGTCCTCACGCCCAGTCCTCTTTGCACCTCTTGGTGCATGTGTGCTAGAGCCCAGTGACCTGCAGACCATCCGCTCTTCTAGGGCTCCTCTCAGTGGTTGCTGGGGGCTTTGCAGCATCAGGCTCATTATTCTAGAAAG
>PVKS010011124.1:0-57739 GCA_004027875.1 Aplodontia rufa
TGTGGGTGAGGTTGCTGCCCTCAGCCTGGTCTTTGTGAAAGCTCTCTTAGTTGCTTGGCCACGGTGCGGGAGGGTAGGTGGTCAGGTTAGAGAAGGAACAGGCAGCTGCTGTGTGTGCAGTGGGAAGGTGGGTGGCGGGGCTGGGCTCTGGCCTGTCTCTCCCTGTGCCACAGAGGTTGCTATTGTAACGTGGAACTAACATGAAAGCCCTCTTCATGCTGGGCGCCTCGTGTGAGAGGCCAGTGTTCACAAGGGAAGGCCACCGGGATATGTTTTGAGAGCGGGGCTCTTGGGTGGATTTTCCAGGGATGTTTCTGGTGCTGTGCTGAGCAAGGCATGTGTGAAGCTTTTGTTCCTTCGCATATACTTTTTTTTTCTTTAAAGAGAGATGGACTGTGAGAGACAGAGAGAGACAGAGAGACAGAATCAACTTTTATTGAGTTTTCCACATGGCCCTCGTTGCTTTGACACTTGGTCGTGTACATGGTGCTGGGGTTTGAACCCGTGTACTCATGCATGCTGGGCAAGCGCTGTAACCACTGAGCCACTGCTCCAGCCCTTCACATATATTTTTTCAAATAACAGCTTTATTGAGACAGAATTCACAGGCTGTACACTTAGCCGGTGGGGTTTAGTGTATTCATAGAGCTGTTCAGCCATGACTGCAATCACCTTTAGAATATTTTTATCACTCCGCAAAGAAGCCCATTAGCAGACGTTCCCCACATCTCCATCCCCTGGCAACTGCCAGTCTGTTCTTACTGTCTCTCTTGGTCTGCCTGTGATGGATATTTCATATAAATTAAGCTATATAACTTGTGGTTCTTCATGATTGGCTTCTTTTAGCACTCTGTTTTCAAGGGTCATGTTTAGGATTTTTTACTATTTCGTTTTTCTGTTAAATGAATGAATGTCCATGTCTACACCACATTTTGCTTATCCGTTTATCTATTGATGGGTTTTATCTATTATTTGGGTTGTTTTCACATTTTGGTTATGACTGATGTCAGATACACACTTATTTATGTACTTAGTTTTGCACATGTGATACTGGGATTGGACCCAGGCCCTCACACTTGTTAGGCAAGTGCTCTACCACTGAGCGACATGCCAGCCCCAAGATCTGCTTTGAACCTTTTAGTCTGAAGAATGATAAAGCTGGGAAATACAGTTCAAACTAAAAAGTTAAAGTATGAATCTTTCTTTGTTTCAAACTTTATTTCAGATTCTTGTCCTGCCTTGTGGTTTTCACCATTCAGGAGAATTTCCTGTCCCTCTTGAGGGTCTCCTCCCCTACTGTTCACCTGTGTCTCTGGCTGTTGCCTCTCAGCTCTTTACCATTGTTCCCTGGCCTTTCATCTAGACCCTGTCTTCCTGTAACATCACCTTTGTCCCTAGCAGACCTCTCTCCTGTGACTTCACAGCCACGAGCCCACCAGGCTTCCCTAAAGCCCACTCAGCAGCCTCTCTTGCACCCGGCAGCAGCCATGAGTGGACAGCAAGAGTGAAGTGTGCGTTTGTATTCCTGGCAGCCACCAGAGGGCAGCGAGGGTCCCCTGTCCCCTGAGTCTGTGTAAGGAGCAGTCACACCAGAGCTGATTTCTTAGGAACCTGAGGCAGGGTGGTGGGGGTGTTTGCAGTTGGGAGAGAGCGTGACCAGTTGTTTTCAAAAACTTAGCAAAAAGGACGGTGCTCGAGAGCGAGGGGCTGAGAGCCGCCAGAGCTCATGAAGGGTGGGGTTCTCCTGAAGGGCGCGACTGTGGGGTGGAAACCACTGGGAGTCTGTGAAATGTTTCAGGTCAAGATGTGGATGAGTGTTCTAGAAAGACCCCTGTGGCCGCACGTGGAGAGTGGATTGGACGGAGACTGGCTGGAGTCGAGACGTCCATGTGGGTTCTTGGGTAGAAGCCCAGAACCCCATGTCGACCCTCAGGCACGCCCCCCCATCACTGTGCCCACACCCACAGAGTTCCTCGTGGGAAGGACGGTGTTTTCTATCCCTCTGTCCTCAGTGGCAGGGCACTGCACAGTTGTTGGAATAGGAGCGTTCAGGTAGGAATTAGAATTTTGTTCTTTTTTGTAATTAGCCACTGGTGGGCTGTGGAGCAATTAGAGAGGGCGGAGAGCTCCGTCGCCCTCAGCCTGCTCACCCCGCCTGGTGACAGTGGCAGAGGGAGCTTCCCGGGGAGCCTGCTGCCTTCACTTCAAGCAGTAGCACATTCAATGTGTCAGAGTCCCTCCCTGCAGGCCGTGAGCTTGGGAAGCTGCCCCTGAGTGAGTCGTGTTTGCATCATCTCCTGCTCCTGCAGCTGTCTGTGGGTGACAGGCACATCCTCTGCCCACATCCACAGGAGTTCTGTCTGCTCCATCTTCCCCTCAGTGTGAAACAACAGAGGAGCCAACCGAGGCACTAAGCCCTGCAGCCCCAGTGGAGGGAGGGGAGAGGCTGTTGGCCCAAATCGCCTTCCCTTACAGTAGCATTTCAGTAAAGGATGCCTAAAATGGATAGATTAAGAAACGCCAATAAAAACCTCAGTGATAATAAGGCAACTCCCAGAAGAACTGAAAAGAAACCTAGTTAAAGTGGAGAGCTCTGGAGAGAAGCTGAAGGAAGAGGAGAAAAGGGGCCCGGACCACTGCTTTTCATGATTAGCCTTCTGTTATTTTTGCTATTTCAACCAAGTATGAGTGATTCCCCAGTGCATTATAGCTATACATAATGATGGGATTAGTTGTCACATATTCCTAGGTGCACACAAATCAGCAGTACAATTTGTTCAATATCCCCCCACGCACCCCTCTACCTCCCTCCTCCCATCCGCCGATCCCTTGCCTTTCTTCTCCCCAGTGATTTTTAAATTAGTAGTAAACATGATAAAGTGAAATGGGAATTCTGGAGAATGGTGAAAGGAAATGGCTAGAAGAAAATTCGGGAAAGCAGGGACAGAGCAGGACTGGATGTGGGAGGTTGGGAGTGGACAGGCAGGCAGGAGTGAGCAGCTCCGGGGCATCAATTGACCTTGTTCTGACCAGAGCTGGGGTGTAAAATTTCTGTGCCAGCACAAAACAGCATGAGGCAGATGGCGAGTGAAGCCAGATGACAGTCACTGGGACCAGTCCAGCGCTTGGTCTCAATACAGAGTTCCATAAGGGAATTTGATTTTTGAAAGACTGAACTTGAGGTGATAGCCCGCGACCCAGGTTAGAAGATGCTCAGCCAGTGTCCATGGACTCTTCCGTCATTGGCCAAGCAGAGGCTTGGGTAGAAAGGCTGCTTGTAGACAACAGACATTAGGTTTTTTCTTTCTTCTTTTTTTCTTTTTTTTAGAGAGAGAGGGACAGTAGAAGAGGGAGGAAAGAGAGAATCAATTTTATCTAGTTTTTCATGTGGTTTCACTGTTCCCACACTTCATTGCATACGCGGGGCTGGGGTTCGAACCCACATCCTTGCACGTGCCAAGCAAGCACCATAACCACTGAGTCACTGCTCCAGCCCCAGGCATGAGGTCTTATGGGAGGACTCAGTCCTCTCCTGGCTGCCAGCCTTGCAGTGTTCAGAACTGTGTGGAAAGATTGGCACAGTAAGACCAGGAGCCCTGATGACAGCCATGAGCTCTTAGGCACTGTCTGAACCGGAAGTGAGGAATGGATACTCCCAAGATCTTCAGCATCTGCAAAGCCAGGGTTGCGGAAGGGTTGGGAGCTGATGGGCCCTGGTCCAGGTGGGCCCCAACCTCAGCAGAGTTCCTGGCCCCAGGCGCCATGGGGGAAGCTGCAAGACTGATAGGTGCACTCACAAGTGCCATCCTCAAGCTGGAAGGCTTCAGCCCACCGGGCCACCAGCTACACTTGCCCAGCTGTCACAAAGCAGGTCTCGGTGGAGAAGATAAAGGCAAAGTAGAGGTCCTTTCTTCGCTTTTTTCAAATTTTCAGTAGTCTAGCCCTGATCATCATTCAATATTCACTCATTCATTCACATTTTTGAGTGTGTACATTGTGGATAGCACATAGTTGATGTAAAATACATATCTTTTTTTAAAAAAAAAGAAAGCAGTTATTCTGTGGCAGTTAAATATAAGAATTGTCATTTTTTATTCTTAGGGTACACTTGGGCTCTGCCTCTCTACAAACGAGAAGTTCAGGGCTGGAGCGGTGGCTCAGCGGTTTCGGCGCTTGCCTGGCAAGCACGAGGACCCGGACCCGGGTTCAAACCCCAGCACCACGTACACAACTAAGTGTTGGAGCAACTAAGGCCATGTGAAAAACTAAATAAAGTTGATTCTCTCTTTCTCTGTCTCTCTCACTGTCCCTCTCTCTTTAAAAAAAAAAAACAAAAAAAAAAAAAACGAGAAGTTCATTCTCAGCCTCCATTTTCACAGATACCCATTTCCTTCTCTTGGAGACATACACAAACCTAAGGGCTTCACTGACCCCAGAGACTTGGGGGTGTTCCTCTGATCTGATCTTCATTTGCTGGCTGCTGCTCCTAGGGCGCTGGGCCCCTGGCAACCATCCTTACTCATGTATGGCAGACAGGTGTAGTTGCAGAATAGTCCTTGAGGTTCCAGAGCCCCCGAAGGCCCACCGTGCAGACACTCCATAGTTCCAGGCACTGACCCCGCCCTTCCCCACAGATGGCACATGGGCTCTGCCTCTCCTTTTGCTTCAGAACCCTGCCTTCCGTGCCTCTATCCTGTCTTTCCCACCACCCTCCCCACCCTCCGGGGCTTTATCCTAACCAATGAAGATGATTGTTTTTTCCCTGTAGTTTCTAAACCACTAAAGATTTTGTTCAGTGGACTGAGCATAGGAAGAGATTTTTTTTTTTTTTTACTTCCTTATTTCAAGTTTCCCAAAATGTGGCCTTTGGACACCAGCTGGGAGCTTCAGATGTAGGAGTGGGAATGGGGCCACTCCTAGCAAGTTCTGCAGAGCTGGAACCCAAAATAGTTTTTGTAATACGATGACATTTCTGCTTTTGTGTGAGAGTAGAGATGAGCTTTGCATTCATTCTCCTACAAAAATTACAAAGCCCAGGATTGCCAGGCATGGTGGCACATCCCTGTAATCCCAGCTACTCAAGAGGCTGAGGCAGAAGGATCCTAAGTTCAAGGCCTCGGAAATTTAGTGAGACCCTGCTCAAAATAAAAATTTAAAAAGGAGCTGGAAATGTAATTCAGTGGTACAGTGCCCCAGTGCCCCTTGGGTTAAATCCTCAGTTTAAAAAAAAAAATCAGGAATTGGTATCTTTGTAGAAAACAACACAGGAATTGTCTCCACCAGGGTATTTCTGTGTTCACAGCCAAGGCAGAAGGAAGAATATGACCAGAAGGTAGGCTGCCACATGCCCTGAAAGGGAAGTGGATCAACCCCTGAGGTCTAGAGCAGTTCCCATTGGTGAGTGCATGAGGGAGGGAGTGCTAGTCTGGGCCCTGAAGGACCAGCAGGGCCCACTGCAAGGAGGTTCACAGGTGATCAAGTGTCTAGTGTTAAGGACAGAGGTACCATGCACTAAAAACATTTGTTTGACTGAAGCATGTAAGTGGTGTATGGGAAGTACGGGTCCACTGTAGTTTGCTCCAATCCCTGGGGCTAGCGGGGCTTCTGAGTTTCTCAGAATTTGTCTAATGCATCCAGAGGCCCTTAGGCAAACATGTCATAAGCAAGCATATTGACCAAAGTTGAGTTGTGGAAACATAGGGGGCACAAATTTCACTTTTCTCGGTCTGTGGCTGTGTCTGTCGACTGTTGAAAGAAATAAGAATGACACTGTAAGTTTTATTTATAAATGAGAATGAGATTTTCTTCTTTGTAGTAAAATAGATGTTACCTTAGGAAGTTCTCTTTACCTTTACTATTAGAAAATCCCCCAAATCCATTTCAGCACTTTTATTTTATTTTATTTTTTGTAAATGCCATTTATTTATTGATTTCTTCTTTTCAAATTCCAAAAAGAATGTTGGAGAAGGGAGGTTTTAACTGTGCTATCCAGAAGGTCCCCAGAGTACCCAGTGTTCCTCCCCACATACACACCAGCCCTGCCTGCCCTGTCCCCTCCTGACACCTGTGTCTGATGAGAAGTTGTGTCCAGAGGGAACAAAGGCAAGACCTTGCTCCTTGGGCATGTGGATTAATCTGCATCTGAAACAAGAAACTTAAGTGAAGGCTGTGGTTCATTGTTTGGTATTTTTAGTGATGGTCTAGAACATGCTTTTAAAGATGTTGTCTTGGCAGGTGCTGGGCCCTTCCCCAGTGCCCAGCAAGAATCTTTGTTTGAGAGTCAGTATCCTGAGTTCTCACTTTTGCCAGCCCCTACTGACCGCGTATGGAGTGTGGTGCCCACCTGGGGGGCCACAGGGAAAGGTCCTATCCTCTTTTGGGGTCGGACACTGCTGGGGGCCATGCTGTTGGGGGCCCCAGCACCTCACCCTGAGCAGGATCATGCTCTCTCCTCGAGGACGGACTTGACTGCTGTGTTTGCAGGAGGCTCTGGAGATCCTGCATCCATGAGGTTTTGGAGAAACTCGGGCTGCGTCCTCAGGTTCTCTCCCAGCCTCAGGGGTGCTGGAAGATGAGGTGGAACCTGCTTGGGGGCCACCCCATTTGGTGAGGAGTCACCTGCCTAGGACAGCAGCAGATTCTTACAGTATCCAGTAGCGCCTGAGGCATGGTAATGTCTATAAATGCATTTTTAAAGATGGATTTTGTTTACAAAGTCTAATGGAACAAACCTGTCATGTGCCAAGCTGATGAGGGATGCCAGAATGTGGCTCAGCTCAGTGCAACTCCAGCCTCATGACCTGCAGCTGCCGGAATGCAGCTCCCAAGAACAAAAGCAGGCACCGCGTTTGCTCAGGCCAGGTGCCCACCTCCTCAGGACAGCTCCTCTGGCTTGGGTGGGGCTGGGGGCTGTGCCATCCTCATGAGCATGACCAGACACACCCTAAGATGTTGATTCTTACTGTTTTATAAAACAGAGTGTAGTTTACAGAGAAAGGAAGCTTTTTAAAGCAGTTATCTACATGCAGAGCTGTAGATGATGGAAATGAGGTAATGTTTTTTCATCTTTTTTGTTAACTGATTTGCAATAAAAATGATTATTGTTAGGTCATCCAGATTCTGCTAAACTTGGCACCATCTGACTCACTCACTGTCTTGGGGAAGGGAGGCTGTTCTGCTGGGAGGTAACCAGGAGTCTGGGTCTTTCTGATGGGAGAGTAGTGGAGAAGTCACCCAGTCCCGGCCCTTGGGGCCACTGGGGACCACACCATCTGTAGAGGTCCTCAAGTGTTAGCAGCCCACCCAAGCCAGGTGCTGGGTGGGAAGAGAGGCCCTAGCTGTAAGCAAGACAGATATAGTCTGCTGGAGGAGGATTCAGATTTGGAGGGACACCCTGGGCAGGAGTCCCCATCAGCTCTTCTGTCACTCAGCCACAGAAGGGTGAGAACAGGTTGCCCATCCTAGGGACAGTCCAGGGAGTACTGCAGCAGGCAGGAGAGGGAAGGAGACCCCAGTGAAGAATGCCACCCCAGTGGAAGGCCTACGGGAGCCATGGGGTGTGTGAGTGGGCAGCGTGGAGGCCTGGTGAGTCTGGAAGGCTCTGTGAACCAAAGTGGGCATGCTGGCTGAGCAGCACCAGCAGCACGCCATGTACCCACCCAGGAGTGCAGGCCCCCAGCCAAGCGTGAGGCCCTGTCTCACCCTCCTTTCGTAGCCCACATCTTCAGAGTCTCAAACCAAAGCTACAAGGGGGTCTGATGGCCCCCCGGGGCTGGCCCTCAGATCACAACCCGTTCAGGAGCCGTGCGGCATCACCAGGCCCATGTCAGCACTTTTTAAATCAACAACCAAAAAACCTCTATGACTGGGATGTTGTCCTGAAAAATAAAACCAAAATGAATGAAAAATTTTCTTTTTTATTTTCTAGTTAACAATTTAAATTATGATTGCAGCCATGAACCAGTTCTTGAAAGACATCAAGCATTTCTCACGGAGTTTTGGGAGAAAGAGAGATCATTATTTTTCCCAATTATATCCATTTATTCAGCAACTTTTTATTAAGCACCTATCATGTGTCCATCTGGACACATCTACTCTGAACATTGGAGACATAGTAGTCGTTGTGCTGGGGTCAACCCCTGCCCTCAGGCCTCACAGATACTACTTTCTAGTGAAAGAAAAAGACCATAAGTGAATGTATGGATAAGGGCTGTGAAGAAAACCAGGACAAGGTAAGGAGGTAAGGGGAGGGCTCCAGCTGTATGGTGGCCCTCAGAAAGAGGAGAGCTCCGGAGTGCAGTCCTTCCTTCCGCCCCAGCGGGTGGATTGCAAAGTCAAGGCCACCCTGGGCCATTTATTGAGACTGTCTCAAAATAAAAATTTAAAAAGGGCTGGAGCTTTGACTCAGTGGTAGAGTGCTTACTCTACCATTTATGAGGCTCTGGGCTCAACCCCCAGCAACACACACACACACACACACACACACACACCACACAGTTTCAGATTTCAGAGCATTTCAGCTTTTGAATTTTTATCTTTGGAATATTCAACCTGTAAAGTCCAGGCAATCATCCCAAATAAAAAAAAATTAAAAATCTGAAATACTTCTAGTGCCAAGTGGTTTCAGATGAGGGATGTTATACCTGTACCTTTGCTCTCCAAGAGATCTTTACTCCCTAAAGAAAGGCAGGGACACACCTTGACATCTGCCCATGCGTGGGAATATTGTAGGTGATCTCAAGGTCACAATTACTATATTTAATGAATTCTGAGATATGGATTTCTTTGTATTCTAAAATCCCTGAAATCACAATGCATCTTATAGCCAATGATTTAAAAAGTATCAAGCCAGGGCTGGAGCAGTGGCTCAGTGGTTGGAGCACTTGCCTGGCATGCGTGAGGACCCAGGTTCAAACCCCAGCACCACATACACAACTAAGTGTCCAAGAAGCAAAGGCCAGGGGCTGGAGCGGTGGCTCAGCAGTTTCGGCGCTTGCCTGGCAAGCACGAAGATCCGGGTTCAAACCCCAGCACCACGTACACAATTAAGTGTTGGAGCAACTAAGGCCAGGTGAAAAACTAAATAAAGTTGTTCCTCTCTTTCTCTGTCTCTCTCACTGTCCCTCTCTCTTTAAAAAAAGAAGCAGCAGCAGCAAAGGCCAGATGGAAAAATTAAAATAAAATAAAATGTAAAGTCCGTCAGCTCAATTCTTGAAATGAGGAGATTATCAGCAGTGCTATTTTGTAGCCAAATAACCTGCCACCTGTTTTTCTGCCACAGATTGCCTTCTGGTGACAGCAACTTTATGGACCTGGTGCAGTTTTTCAAGACTTTCTTCAGGTAATTTCCTTCGTATAAACTATACCTGTTCTTTTGATTGAAGTCCTTAAGTCCATAATTAGTATCAGCTCACAAAAGATAAAGACACTCTTGAAATGCAAGCTGCTTGGAAGACTCCAGGCAAGAAGATGACGTCAAGGCCAGACCTGGTAATTTAACAAGACCTTGCCTCAAAATAAAAAAAGTAAAGGGCTGGGGATGTAGCTCGGTGCTAGAGCATCTCTGGGTTCAATCCCCAGTCCTGAAAAAGAAATTAAGAGAGAGAGGGAGAGAGAGAGAGAAAATCTCTTTTATTAAATTTTTCACATGGCCTTCGTTGCTCCAACACTTAGTTGTGTACACAGTGCTGGGGTTCACACCCTCGTCCTCACAAGTGCCAGGCAAGCGTGGCAGTAACCACAGAGCCACTGCTCCAGCACCAGTTGTGCAAAAATTTAAATTAAAAAAGATAAAATAACAATTCTGTTTCCCAACAGATCAAAATAACTGTATATGTGCCCTGAAAAGGTGCATGTCAGTTACATTAAATATAAACTCATCTAGCCTGATCAAATGAACATGTTTGATTTGTATGTCCTGGTCTGAAGGGCAGCTTTGCATGTACCCCTATACTAAATTACAAATCCTCTGAATCTTCATATGGGAAGAATTTTGGACTAGGTATTAATAACGGTTACTAATGTGAGCTACATATATGCTTCCTCTTATTCAAGACATGATTATTCCAGTGATTGATTATACAGAGCTTTGAAAGCAAAAGTGATTATTTTTCATCTCCTGAGGATTCTCTTATTTTCATGGTCCGCCTTAGTTTAATCTTATTTTTCTGGAAATACTATCTAGAAACAATTGGAAAAGACAAATATGTGCTGCTATGTTTATGAGAGAAAGCAACAGCCTGCCTCATGCCTTCCCACCCCTTCTTCCCCAATTTAAATTTTTCTGGCTGATTTTTATTTCTCTACACTTACACCAATTCTTGATTTTTCAGTTCAGGTTCCTTCTGAAGTCCTATAGAAGATGAGGATTTACCAACTTGCATTGCCCCACCTAGCAACTCCCCCCACACCCAAATGCATACAGAAGCCTTCTTACTGTGCTTGCCTGGCATGTGCGAGGATGTGGGTTCAAACCCAGCACCAAGTACACAACGAAGTGTTGGAGCAATGAAATCCACATGAAAAACAAAATAAAACTGATTCGCCCGCTCTCTCACTATCCCTCTCACTTAAAACACCAAAACCAAAACCTCCTCCTTCACCTTCACTTGATTCCGTTATGTCTCAGAGCTTAGCTAAATCAGTGATCCTGTTTGTTACTATGACCATAACACTCTACTCACAGCTGAACTGAACTCCATACCCCCCAGTATGGGGCTGGGGTATCACTCTTCACTTATCCTAAATGTGATATATGCCATGTTTTGTCTTTTCAGTGTTTGATTTTTCTACAAAACTACCCCTGATTTATGCCTGGGCTTTGACAGAAATGCAACATCTGTCTCTGTGGTGAAACCCAAGCAGGTGTTCTCTTGGCACTGTGTGCCCAGGAACCCTCTGTCCTCCTGCCCTCTGGTGCACTAGGCTGACCTGGAGGGCTGCAGCACGACTGTCATCTTAGGGAGGTGCTGCGCCTTCCCCCTGTGTTGAAGTCTGTTTCCAGATCCCATGTCATAATCTTGCTATTTATCCCTTTGCTGGAGCACATGCTCCAGGAGGTTCCTGAGAAAAGGTGCATGGGAGGTACCTTTCCTGTGATCTTCCCCTACTGAAAAATAAAAATGTCTTGTTTCTTTTTGGTTTTGGTGCTAGGCACTGAACCCAAGGCCTCCCACATGCCAGGTGAATGACTGCTCTATTGCTGACTACACCCCCAGCACAAATGTCTTTATTTTTAATCCTCACAATTTGATTAAGAGTTTGACTACTGAATTTTCATGTGAAATGATTTCCCACTTCAGCTATATATAATGCCACAGAATATTTAAAAGGATATTGGGGGGCTGGAGCGGTGGCTCAGTAGTTATGGCGCTTGCTTGGCATGCTCAACTACCTGAGTTCAAACTCCAGCACCAAGTACACAATGAAGTCTCAGAACAACATAAGCCACATGAAAAACTAAATAAAACTGATTCTCTCTTTCTCTCTCTCTCACTGTCCCTCTCAAACAAACAAACAAACAAGATATCGGAGTTAGGTGCAGTGGCACACACCTAAAATCCCAGCTACTTGGGAGGCTGAGGCAGAAAGATCACAAGTTTAAGGCTAGATTCAAAACTTTGTGAGACCCTGTCCCAAATTTTTTAAAAAAGTGTTGTGAATGTAACTCAGGTAGTGCCCTTAGGTTTAGACCCCGGTACCAGGGGAAAAGAAAAAAAAAACTGATATATTAGAAAAGTAAATAACATTTCTCTCAATAAATTAGAAACAAAAAGATGCGCTCATTAAGCCTAAAGAAAGAAGAGGAGCCAGGCAGGGGCAGTACAGCCCTGTGGTCCAGTGACTTGGGAGGCTGAGGCAGGAGGATTGCAATCAAGGCCAGCCTGGGCAACTTAGGCCCTAAGCAATTTAATGAGGCCTTATCTCAAAATAAAAAACAAAAACGGTTGAGGGTGTAGCTCAGCGGTAAAGTGCCTCTAGGTTCAATCCCTAGTACCAAATAAGTTTTTAAAAAGAAGGTATAATGAAGGACAGAATATAAATAAGTACAGAAATTAATGATCTAAGGAAGGAAGTACAGTAGGTAGGATTTAAAAAACAAAAATTTGATCTTTGAAGTAAATAACATTGATAAATATTAATATCAATAAATAATATCGATAAATTAAAAGGGGGCATTACTCCAAATCATAATTTCCCCCCAGAAGAGCACTTTGTGAACAATTTTATGTAAATAAATTTGGAAATATAATAGGTGGAATGGGAACATTAAAAAGATGGACTATTTACAACTTACCAAAACTGACACAGAAGAAACACGAAATCTGAATATTCTACATCTATTTTAAAAACAGTATGTAGGGCTGGAGCAGTGGCTCAGCAGTTATGGTGCTTGCCTGGCAGGCGCAAGGACCTGGGTTCAAACCCCAGCACCATGTACTCAACTGAGTGTTGGCGCAACAAAGGCCAGATGAAAAAAAAAATTGATTCTCTCTTTCTCTCTCACTTTCTCCCTCTCTCTTTTAAAAACAATATGTAGTGTAAATTGCCCACAGTGAAAAATCTACACCATTGTAGTTCATTGGTAATATAACCTTTTAAGAAAGAAACAATATAACTAATTCTTTTTTCTTCTACGTTTTTATTGGTGCATTATAATTATACATAACAATGGGTTTGTTACATATTCATATATACACACAATATAAAATATAATTTGACCAATATCCCCCCCAGTACTTCCCCCTCCCTCACAACCTCCTGCCCCTAATGTATTTTTTTTTTTTTAAGAAAAGGAGAGTGAGAGAGAAAGAGAGAATTTTATTTAGCTTTTTATCTGGATTTCATTGCTCCGACACTCAGTTGTGTACGTGGTGCTGGGGTTCGAACCTGGGTCCTCACGCGTGCCAGGCAAGCGCCGAAACCACTGAGCCTCGGCTCCCAGCCCATATAACCAATTCTTGAGAAAGGAAGAATAAGGAACATGCTTCAATTTGTATTATGATCCTAGCAAAGCTGACAAGAATATCATGAGAAAGAAATGTAGTCTCACTTATGAAGAAACAAAATCTATCAATAATAAAAAAAATGCTACTGAACTATGACCTGGTTAGGTTTTTTTCTTTTTTTTTTTTTTAGGGCTGAGGACCGAACTCGGGGCCTTGCGCATGCTAGGCAAGCGCTCTGCCACTGAGCTAAATCCCCAACCCCTCTGGTTAGGTTTATGTAGGAATTGCAAGATTGATTTAGCATCAGACGGACAGTCAGTATGAACCATCTTAATTGCATAAAGGAGAATAATATGATCATCTTCATTACTGAGAGAAATGTTTAAAAAAATTTAATATCTCTTCAAAACCTATTAGAAAACTTGGAATAAAAAGAAACTTCTTTAAATCTGATAAGGGATCCACAGAAAGTCACCAGCAAACCACATTTTTTTTTTTTAAGAGACCAAGAGGGAGAGAGAAAGAATCAATTTTATTTATTTTTTCAGCCGGCCTTTGTTTCTCCAACACTTAGTTGTGTTTGTGGTGCTGGGGTTTGAACGCAGGTCCTCACGCATGCCAGCAAACATTCCAACCACTGAACCACCACTCCAGCCCTAAACCACATTCTTTTTTTTTTTTTAAAGAGAGGGACAATGAGAGAGAGAGAGAATCAATTTGATTAGTTTTTCATGTGGCTTTTGTTGCTTGGACACTTAGTTGTGTACATGGTGCTGGGGCTCAAACCTGCACCCTCTCACATGCCAGGCAAGCACTGTAACCACTGAGCCACCACTCCATCTCCTTTTATTTATTTATATTTTTTTTTTAGAGAGAGAGAAGAAAAAGAGTTCAATTTTATTTAGTTTTTCATGTGGCTTATTTAGTTTTTCATTGTTGCTCCGACACTTAGTTGTGTATGTGGTGCTGGGGTTCGAACCTGTGTCCTTGTGCATGCCAAGCAAGCACCGTCACTCCTGAGCCACTGCTCCAGCCCCCTAACCACATTCTTACAGAGAATGAGATATATGACCACTTTCTCTTCTACTCCACATTGCAATGGGTTCTCACTAGCATGCATAAATAAATCAATAAATATTGGAAAGTATAAAAATCATCATTATTCACGACATGATTATATTCCTAGAAATTCAAAAGACGCTACAGATGAAGTATTAGAACTAATAAGACAGGGCAAAGGAAACATAGGTGTGGAGGAACAACTCCTGCAGAGGCCCCTTGTGCCTCAACAGGCATCCTGCCACCATCTGATTGTACAAAACCACAATCTTCCTGAGCACAAGCTAGCTCCAACTGGTTTCTCACACAGTCTCTCCTGAAGAACCTAACCTGAACCTCCTGACAAACTTGACCTTTCTGCTCATTTTGACTGATTATCACGTGCAGTCACTCATCCATTAGCAGCACAATTAGATGCTAATGAAGCTGAGTAAGATTCCACCAGGAGCCCCCCAGTTCCAGAACCCTTTATCCACCTTCAGCCCCTGCTTCTGAACCTTCATTCCCTTAAACACTATAAACCACATCCCACCTGTCTGACGGTAGCTCAGCTCTTCAGTACACCCACACGCCTTGGGTGTGTATCTTTTGCTTTTCTAACAATCTCTTCCTCTCTGCTACTAAAACCTGAAGTGTCCTGAAATTCCTTTTTGTGATATTGGTCCAGAACCTGGAGGATTCAAATGGGGGTTTCCTCTGACCAGCAACACTAATAAATGAATTTTGTAATATCACTAGGCTCAAGGGCAAGATTAAAAAACAAGACACAAAACAAAACATCAGTTTCACATTGTTCAGATACAGATCTTGTCCTGCTCTTATCTGTAAGGGCAGATGCTGAGAACCAAGTAATGGTATTTCCCACAGTAAGCCATCAGGTAGCCTCCACATCCCTTCCTGGGTGATGCTAGGAGCAGATCACCCTGAGTCAAGTCATCCACGTCCTGACCCACTTTGCTGCAAGCTGATTGATGAGATTGACAAAGAAAGCTAAAGACGAGTTCCTGACTCACCCTTCTTGATAAGTTTCACTTGAAATACATTATTTTTGCTTCAGTTGCTAATGTATTTTGTTCTCCAGAGTGCCAGAGACCAAGCATTTCCTATAGCCTTAATTAGTCTCTGTATGCTGACTCTCCACCCAGAGGCATGGTCATGTCCCACCCAAAAGCATGGTCTTGGAGAGAGAGAAAAAGAATTTAATAAAGATATTCAGTATTTTTAAAGAAAATAAATTGTTCTGTTTCTATATTTCACCAACAAAAATAAAATCCCAGTGTCTGTGTTCCTTCCATAAATAAAAACATTAAAAATTACAATGTATCTAGACCAAGAAAAAGTTGAGGGTGGGCATTTTGTCAAGCTACAGCAATCATTGGGGCACTGGCCCAAAATCAGTGTGGCCAGTGGAATATAAGCAGAACAAAGGAAACAGATAAAAGTTTACAAGTTTCCAATTTGTGCTGGGCGAGGAGACAACAGATGTAACCACAGCTATTTAGGAGACCAAGGCAGGAAGATCACAAATTCAAGACCAGCCTGGAAAACTTGGAAATATCCTGACTCAAAATAAAAAGGGCTGGGCAATAAACATATGAGAAAATGGATTACATCACCAGCAGTCAGAGAAACGCAAATTAAAACTTCACTGAGATTCCACCTCACTCCAGTCAGAGTGGCAAAAATAAGAATGTGAACAATAATAGATGCTTGAGAGGTTGTGGGGAGAAAGAAACACTAACACACTGCTGGTGGAACTGAAAACTTGTACAGCCACTCTGGAAAGCAATGCGGAGACTCCTCAAAAAGCTAGGGATGGAACCAACTTACGACCTTGCTATCCCACTCCCGTGTATTTTCCCAAAAGAGCTCGAATCAACATAATACAGAGACACAGCTACATCAATGTTTACAGCAGCTCAATTTACAATAGCTAAATATGGAAGCAACCCAGATGCCCCTCCACTGATTAAAAAACTATATATATATATATATATATATATATATATATATATATATGCCGGAGGTAGAGAAAAGGGGGGGTTATCAATATAACTGGGAACACCCAACTCCCATGAGAAGCCCAACTATATACAGGCAGGCAGAGAAAACCAGAAATTTCAAAAATTAATACACACACACACACATGTGCATGCGCACAATAGGGAAAAAGTAAAAAACCATGATTAATATACCTGCCTCTACTCCTGACCTTCAGCAGGAGGGGTCCAGTCCCTCTAGGACACAAGCCACAAGGAAACTACAGGAGGCCAAACTCAAGCCCTCTTGACTATTATTAAGGAATGCTCAGGATCCCCACTCTTTGCACTGAATGGAGACTTCTGGATGGGACACGTGGGGCAGAAAGAGGGTAGTGGGAGAACAAATCCCTGTCTGAGGGGAGGGGCATAGGGATCCCCTAGCTCAGGGTAGAGCACTCAAGGAGAGAGACTTGGGAGACCAGAGCTAGCACCAGACTGAGAACAGAAGCATGAAGGGTAGAGAAGTGGCTGGAAGATGCTAGTTCTAGCAGTGAGCAGGGGTGCTGAGGGTCAGTGGACATCAAGTTGCAGGGCCATGAGCCCAACAGCTGTGACTTACTTTCTTTGATCGCCCAATTGCCATCTGGGATGGGCTGTCCTTCCTATGACACTCTGGTGTGTAGTCATCTATATCACCCCTTCACTTCCCACCTTGAGGTCCCCTAAAGGAAGGAAGTGTTCACACCTCTGAGTGCTTGTGACCACCTACACAAGGTGCAAGAGATCTTAGTCTTGAGTTTCCTTCCCTCATCTACTCTCCCCTCCCATGGGCCAGAATACAAGTGGGTTTTGTGGAACTCAACACAACCCACTGCCATAGCAGACTGCATTACTTTGCAGGGAAACGGTCGTCAGCGGCAGAAGGCCTATCCTAGCTTTCAGATTCATGAAGCAAATTAGGAAATTAGCCACAACAGACTACAGATAGAATTGTTACCATAGCCTGAGGCAGCCAGGCTGATTGTGGTGCCTAGAATATACAATGAATGCGTGTGTTTTCCTTCTTTCTTTTTCTTTGTTTTTCAGTTCTAGAGATAGAACCCAGGCACTTACTTGTCAAGTGCTTTACCACTGAGCTATATCCCCAGCCCTCCAATGCATGGGTTTTAAAGATTTGTAGAAATAACAAAAATCATGTAGAGAAAGAACTCCCAAGTGGTCTGATTTCAAATGACAAAAATCCAATTCAAATGAGCTTTGGTGAAAAAGACACCTAGGGACTCACATCACAGATATTGTCAGCATCTGCATTCTCTCACTCTGCATCTTGGCCTTTGCTTTTTTCTAGAACTCTTGCTCAGGCAGATTCTCCTAAAGATGCCCCTGGTAGCATCAGGTTCACCTTCCTCAAATCCAATAAAAAATGGCACTGGCTATGGCTCCAGAACTAACCCTGATTGGTCCAGCTCGGGTCACATGTCCATTCACCAACCAATCACTATTGCTTCAGAGATGCTGTAGTTTCATTAGCCCGGGTCTTGATCATGGCGGATTGGGGTGGTCAGTGCAGTACAGCCACAGAGATTGAGACTGGAGACGGCGTGCCTTGCACAAAGGAACAAACAGACTTTATCACTAGAAAGAAGAATGCAGGACAGACAAAAATGGATGTCTTCTGTGTAAAATATTTGCTCCTGGGGCGAAAATATTTCTTTTTCAGCTCTGGAAGTCTTCAAGAGATTCCCTTGCTGATTCCTTGCTGGAATCCTCCAACTCCGTCATCCCCCTGGAATTTGCAAAAACTCACTCATACCCAGTCCAACGGGGACTGGGCCTATGCAAAACAGAGTAAGAGGGAGTCCCAACAGATGTCAGTGTTAGCTTGTTTTAAAAATGTATGTATACCAAGCATACATTTGAATGTTTTATATAACAATAAAAATAGCAATGCTATCCTGGTGTAGTGGCGCATGCCTATAATTCCAGTGTCTCTAGAGGCTGAGGCAGGAGTATCTCAAGTTCAAGGCCAGCCTGAGCAACTTGAGAACCTATCTTAAAAAAAACAAAAACAAAAACAGGGGCTAGAACGGTGGCTCTACAGTTATGGTGCTTGCTTGGCATGCACGAAGTTGAGGGTTCAAACCCCAGCACCATGTACTCAACAAAGTGTCAGAGCAAGGAAAGCCACATGGAAAAACTAAACAAAATTGATTCCCTCTTTCCCTCCCTCTCACTGTCCCCCTGCTATATATATATGCAGGGAAGAGGGATAGGGAGAGAGAGGTGAGGATGTAGCTCGGTGGTACAGTGCTTGCCCAGCATATTAGGGGGCCCTGGGTTCAATCTGCAGTACTGCAAACAAATAACCTTGTCTGTGCTCTTCCATGACTTTCTAATTCACCGGGATTTTTATTCAAGACAATAGGTGACTCTGTCTCTAGGAGATTAACACTTCTCTTCACTTTCAAATAATCTGTTCTAAGAAGGAAGTTCATGAGTTCTTCTAAAAAGGAAGGCCATTCTGACCTGCACCTGGTTAACTGAATTCTACATAAACCCATTTTTTGGAACACTTATTAAAAACTTAATGTTGAGAAACAAATATGTCATTTATGGTAAATTTGAAATAATATTTGAATATTTAGATAATTTTTGAAAATTTAGAACTTATTGAGTTAAAAGTCAAGACATCATGTGATTTCTTCTGTTTTTTTTTTTAATCATAATGTTGAGAGTTTTAATTTCAACATTTATTGATAGAATAACTTTTTGGGTTGGGCATTGTGGTCCATGCCTGTAATCCCAGTGATTCAGGAGGCTGAGACAGGAGGATTGTTCTAGGCCAACCCAAGCAATTTAGTGAGGCTCTAAGCAACTTAGAAGGACTCTGTCGTAAAATAAAAAATGAATAAATAAAAGTGACAGGGGATGTGACTCAGCAGGACAGTCCCCCTGGGTTCAATCCCCAGTACCAAAAAAAAAAGAAGAAAAAGAAAAGAAAAGAATAACTTTTTAGCTGGTCAAAATAATGCTGTCTCATTCTGATCAGAATAAAACATTAGGTAAACTTAAAAGAAATGTTCTACAAAACGGCTCATCAGGGTTCTTCAAAAGCATCAAGGACAGGAATAAAGAAAGACTGAGAAACTCCCTTGGATAGGAGGAAACTAAAGAGATTACAACTACATTTAATGTGGGATACTAGACTGGAATAGAAAAAGAACATTAGTGGGAAAAACAGAGGCATTCAAAATGGCCCATGGTTTAACAGTATTGTAGGGGATGCAGCAGTGGCTAAGTAGTTAGGGCGCTTGCCTGGCATGCGCAAGGATACGGGTTTGAACCCCTGCACCATGTACAGCACCACTTACACAACCAAGTGTTGAGCCATGAAAGCCACGTTAAAAAAACTAAATAAAATTGATTCTCTCCTTCTCTCACTGACCCTCTCTCTTAAAAAAAAAACAGTATTGTACCAATGTTAATTTCCTATTTTTAATCATTGTTCTGTGATCATGGAAGATGTTAAGATCAGGGGAAACCGGGTGAAGGACATAAGGGACTGCTAACATTTTTGCAAATTTTATGTCATTGTAACATTAGTTAACAAAAGGTTAAAAATAAAATTAATTTTAGAACTGCAGGGTGCAGTGGCACAGGCCTGTAATCCCAGTGGCTTAGCAGACAGAGCCAGGAGGATCACAAGTTCAAAGCCAGCCTAAGCAATTCAGTGAGCCCCTATCTCAAAATAAAATTTTTAAAAAGGCCTGGGGATGTGACTCAGTGGTTAAATGCCCTCTGGGTTCAATCCTCAGTACAAAAAGCAAAAGCAAGCAAGCAAACAAACAAAAAAACAGCTGGGCGGGGATAGTTATGAGGTTTCTTAAATATACAAGTTTCCTTTAGGAGAGACAGTCTCCTTGGGTTGTGTGGGTGTTGCTGGGAGCACAGGGGGCACTAGTGTGATGGGTCCCTCTAGGAATACTCAAGTGTTGGCTTTTGTGGTTCTATACACTTCAAGGTGCAGCCTGGGGTGGGGACAGAGAGGGTGAGAGTGTCATTCCTCCTGCAAAGGCTCCTCCCAGAGGGAGCAGAGCGCATATATCAGCACAGACACCTGCGAGTCAGCTGCTCTTCTGCTCAAGGGACTCTAGAAAGGGGGACACCTGTCCAGCTGGGTCTGTGCCTGGAGTAGTCCTTTTCTGTTCATGGTTGCGCATGGCTCACTGCTTGGGACCCATGCTGCTGCTGCTGCTGCTACTGCTACTGGGTGAGCGCCTGTCTCCTCCCTTGGACCCCAACCCTGACCTTCTGCCCCACTTCTCAGAGACAGTTCTGGAGGGTGAGAAGGAGAATCCAGGAAAAGCTGGAATGCAGAAAGGGGAGCCAGAGAAGAGGCTTTGCTCAGGGACACCTGGCAGACTGCCCCTGCTACACACGCTGTGCCTACTACAATCTTCAGGCCTACCTGAGCCACCCCTTTCCTAAAGTCCCATCGTGGTACCTCTGCTCCAGTGCCTTCCCTTCCTATTTCCTACCCTCTTACTGCCCCAGCCCAGTGCTCCTCCTAATCTTGTTGTTTCACACTGGCTTACTGGCCAGCATCTTCCGTGTCTCAGTGGCTTGCATCTGCTATACCCTCTAGGACTGCCCCTTCTCCAACTGGGGCATTATGGGGTGGGGGTAACTTTCTGGGGTGCAGGTGGGGTGAAGAATGGAATCTGGTAAAGGTTTAAGGCAGAGGATATCTTGAAGCTGAGGTGCCCTGTTTTGAGAGTACATAAGGATGCTTCTGGCAAGGGAGACAGGTAAGCAAAGGAGCAGGTGGTTCCAAGACCTGCATGGTATTAAGTGCTGTGTGTACGGCTGAGGCCTGGGGATGTGCCCTGCAAAGCAGGAAAGAAGGCTGCTCTGGACTTCCTGGAGGGGAGGGGAGGGTTCACCCCTCCGCCATCTGCCTCCTCCACTCATGTACTTATTCCAAGCCCTCAGAGTCTGTCTGTTCTTCCTGCAGTACTGACCACTGAAACCACAGTAAGAATCAACGTGATCCAAGCCACCCAATCCACATCCCAGAAAGAAAGAGAGGTGGCAAGTGCCAGAGAAGGGCCCTGCTCCTGCTCCCAGCCCTGAGTCAAGATCCCAACCCCCCCCCCCAAGTCACATGCAGCAAGACAGACCAGGTTAGGCCTTTTGTTCAGACTGAGGAACCAGAAAGTCTTCTAGTTTCAACGAAAGGCTCAGAAAGATGGTGTGTCAGTTTGGTTTCAGTGACCTAGGAAACCCAGATTTCCAAGGACAGACCCAGGAAAGGGCAGTCAAGTCCTAACTTCTGGATACCATGGCTTGCCTGGATTTACAGGTGGTTGATAGTACTGGTGAGCTGGTACTACCACTGTCACTGGGCCATTCCTTCCCGGAAATCCCTGATGAACCTTCTGGTCCTGTGTCTCAGGACAAAGTCCTGTAGCCTGCCATCAGGGACTCTGAATCTGCATCTCATAGCCAGGTCTAAATGGTATCTCTCCAAAGGCCTAAACCCCTTCATAGAATCCTGTTGTTTGGCAGGGTGGAGGGACAGCCAGAGCTAGAATCTAGATTAGGCAGAATAATTAGACTCCTGAGGGCACATCTGGAAGGACTAGGGAAGCCACAGAGGACAAGAGGAGGTCTGGAAAGAGGGAGAACTACAAACCTATAGACCTGAAGGGTCTCCGTGTGGGGATATAGTGAAAGAGGAAAGGTCAGGCTTCCCACTGCGCCAAAAAGAAGGGCCCCCTGTCCTCAGTGTCATTTCCAGTAAGTCTCTATTAGCCAGGTCTCTAGGAAGCCTCACTGACTCACCATCCTGGAGGGTGGGAATTTCCCGGTGGGCCCCCTCTGGGGATCCCAGTTTTGGGGATAAAGGTACCTGGGGAGGATAGACCTTAGCTTCTGAGGAGGGCAGGAACCAGCTTCCTGGCAACCCATCCATTCGTAACGAGTTACCGGAGCTCCCACACTCTGTCGCTGCCCATCCCCACGGTCACTGCCAATCGGCCACACCTTTGGGCCACATTCATTTCCCGCTTGGGTCTTGAGCGGCCCACACACTCCGAGGATGTGGCTGGGTGAAGCGTGCACGCTGGGTGCACGGAGAGCTGAAGCCTGCTCTCTCCTCCACCAGGGTCGGGAAGCTCCGCCGGGAGGAACCGCTGCGTGGACGCTGCTGAGGCGTGCACAGCCAATGCCCGGTGCCAGCGTCTGCGCACGGAGTACGTGGCGCAGTGCCTGGGTCGGGCCACACACGGGGGATGCCCCCGCGACCGCTGTCACCGCGCCTTGCGCCGCTTTTTCTCCCGCGGGCCGCACGCTCTCACCCACGCGCTTCTCTTCTGCCCATGCGCGAGCCCCGCGTGCGCGGAACGCAGGCGCCAGACCTTCGTGCCCGCCTGCGCCTTCTTCGGGCCGGGCCCGGAGCCGCCCTCCTGCCTGGCACCCATGGACGCCTGCGAGAGGAGCCGGGTCTGCAGGTGCGTGGGGCAGGGCGCGGCGGGTCCCTTAGGCTGAACCGGGCGGGTCCTCTGGCCGGCTCATCGCCTTCCCGCCTTCCGCGCAGGCCCCGTCTCCTGGCCTTCCAGGCCTCCTGCGCAACGGCCCCCAGCGCCCCAGACGGTTGCCTGCCGGACCAGGGCCCCAGCTGCCTGCGCGCCTACGCGGGCCTGGTGGGTACGCAGGTCGGGATCCGGGCACGGGCCGGGGCTCTCCAGGAGATGCCTTTGCCAGTGTGGGCTTATGACCCCGCCTTTGGTGATCCCCCAGGCACCGCCATCACCCCAAACTACGTGGACAACGCGAGCGCGCACGTGGCTCCATGGTGCGACTGCGGAGTCAGCGGAAACCGGCGCGAGGAGTGCGAAGCCTTCCGGGGGCTCTTTACAAGGAACCGCTGCTTGGGTGAGGGGCCCTGGCAGGGATGGCACGAGAGCCAGGGTGACCATTACTGCCCGCTCCCAAGCTGCCTGGCTAGCAAAACCCATTTTAAAGGGAAGGAAACGGAGGCTTCTTGTGGCAGCCACGCAGCAGCCTCCCTCCTCTACTGCCCTCTTACCCCTGGAGGAATCTGCTCCCAACTGACTCTGCAGACCAGGTCACAGAATCCTAGTGGTGCCAAGGCTTATGTCCCTAGGGATGAGAGGCAGCGAGACTTAAAACAAGTTGTTCAGG
The DNA here is from genome assembly GCA_004027875.1 of Aplodontia rufa. Classification (NCBI taxonomy): domain Eukaryota; kingdom Metazoa; phylum Chordata; class Mammalia; order Rodentia; family Aplodontiidae; genus Aplodontia; species Aplodontia rufa. The sequence continues at coordinate 23,195 of PVKS010011124.1, forward strand.
ATCTGGGATTGACCAAGGGAAGATTCGTACTTCTGAGCAGATTCCCTCCCGGATGTGCAAACGCCCTCCCTCCTCCGTTGATCTCTACTGGGGTCCTAATGACTTAATGGTCTGGGAGTTAGGGGGTCTGAAACCCAACTCTGTCACTTACTACCTAAGAGTTAAACTCATTTAAGCCTTTTTATTTTCATCTGTAAAATGGGAGGGGGGTATAACTGTCACCTTCCCTGGAAGGATGGAAGATTATAGAGTCTGAGCCACTCTGAGCACAGTCGTCCTTGTTTTGTTATTCCTTGACATGCACCTCCCACCCATCCCAGAAGCCCCTTGCAGAGTCCAGGGGGATTTCTTGTCTTCGGGTTCCCAGCCAAGACCACCTTCCTCCGTAGATGGTGCCATACAATCCTTTGACAGCCAGTGGCCCTCAATCCTGCAGGACCAGCTGGACCCCCACCACGACCCTGGGCAACACCTCCTACAGGTTGGTGCAGTCAGTTCCCCCTCTGTTGCTTCCCCAGCATTCCCACTGAGGCCCCCAGAGATGGATGCTGGAGTAGCCTGGGAAGGGGGGGTGCAGGCAGAGAGCAGTGCCAGGCTCCCACCTCCAGTCCTTACTCTGCTCCAATTCCAAAGGTGTCCTCTGCAGACAGGCCACTGGAAGGGAGCACCCTGTGGTCCACACTCCCAGTCCTGGTTCTCCAGGCCCTGCACTGACTAGGACCACAGACCTTGGACCACAGAGCTGACTGCGCACACTACCTGGGGTACATACAGCACCAAGTCTCTGGTTTATGGCCCTCTGAAAAGGGACTGGCTAACCCTTCCCCCTGCCCTTTGCAAGTCTGGACACTTCCTGTCTCTGCCCTGGACTGAGGGTTGGAGAATGAGGGCCTGACTACAAAGCCCCTGATGTGGTTTTGTTTTTTATCAGTAGGCATCTTTGTTACAGGTCCCTTTCTTCACAGATTCTGAGACAACTGGATTCTCCCACCAGAGAGGGACAGGAGAGGGTCACCTTTGTAGCTGAGGCCTCACCAGAATCCCCAAATGTAGAGAAGGTCAGAGACCATCTGGACTCCTGGAACGCTAGGAAACTGTGTTGGCCTCCGAAACAGGCAGCACCCTAAGGAGCGCATGTGAACAGACTCCGTCTGGCACTGCAGTCTGTAAGGACACCCTTCCAGTTAGGCAATATCTGCATTCCAGAATTAATGTTGGCAGGGTGCTTCCTGTTCCTGATATACTGCTTGGTGGGAACTCCCTGGAGCGAGAGAATCTAGTCCCTACCCTGCCCCTGCATTGCACTGGCTATGTGGTCCTCCATTCCCCCCATGGTTTTCCCCAGCACTAGGAATGGTGCACCATGTTCAATAAAGCCATATGCACTGAGGCTGACATTGTTTGCATGTTGTCTTTATCCTGGTAGCCTGGAGACCAGTGCTGCAAGGTGTGTCCCTGCTGGCCTGTGTGACCTCAGAACCTCTCCAGCCTCTGTGAGGTCACTTACAGATGGTGAAATGAATGACTCTCAGGTCCTACTGTCAGGGATTTTCTTTGCTTTTGTCTCTTCTGCTAGTTTTCAGATAAAAAAAAAACAACAACAAAAAACAAACCTACATTTCCAAGTTTCCCTCACATCTGGGGTGGCCAGGTGACACTAGCCTGTGTGACCCAGCAAACGCCACAGAAAACATTAAATTGCAGTCCTAGGCTGAGCACAGTGGGGCACACCTGTAGTCCCAGCAACTTGGGAGGCTGGGGCAGGATTGCAAATTTGAGACCAGCTTGGTCAACTTAGTGAGATCCTGTCTCAAAAGAGAGATGGGGATATAGCTCAATGGAAGAGCACCCGAGTTCAATCCCCAGTACCGAGAGGAAAAAAATTACAGTTAAGTTCCATAAGAAGCACTGAAAAAAAATTGCATTCTGCAAAGGAATTTGGGGAGGATTTTTTACAACACAGGGATCCAAGAACTAAACCGCCACCTGCTTCCTTCTTCCTGGGAATCTTGGAGACTCCTAAAGAGGGAAAGGTTACCAGGCTGTCCCTTTCTGGACCCAGCTCAGGTTTGGTAGGAGCCAAGAAGCAGGCTGAGGTGGAGGCTGTTGGTGCCTTGCTCAGAGACCTGCCTGGGCCAGTGCAACCCATCTCCAGTAGTGGTGAACAGTGTTGCTCACCTGACTCCTAGTTGTCTCCTCTGGAGAACCACTGCCCAGAAATGCCTGTTAAAGGTTATCTCTGCTCCTGAGGCCACTACAGTCCAGAACTAAATGAGGAAGGGGTACAAGGGCCTGACATGCCCACCTCACTGTGGGACAATTTGTCTGCAGAGACCACCTCCTAACTCAACTCCTCCCCTTGGCCCTCCAGCCTTCCTCACTTAGCAGGTTTCCCTGAGGGTGTTTCCTTCAGTAAATCATTGTGTGCAAATCCTTGTCTTGGGTTCAGCTCCTGGAGAACCTGACCTAAGATGCAGTGGTTAAGTGCAGACTCTACCAAAACTCAGGCCTGGCCCTTTCCTGACCAGAACAGCAGCCACCAGCTCTGGGCCTGGGTGGGCACATTGCAACTCACACCAAACAGGCTGTTGCTGACATTGTCACCCAGCTTCCAGCTTAAGCCAGGACACTCCTGATTATAGCAAAACAAATGGCTTGAGCATGGGTACAGCTGTCTCCAGGGGTTCAAATGATGATTCCTATACCAGTGTTACCAATGACTTTTCTCTGCAGCTAGGCAGGCCCCCACCAAAGGGTTGGTAGGATTCCACCAATGCCCCAAGTAGCACCCTGAGGGGCTGAATACAGTTTATGGGCTCATTTCTGTGACCTGGAGCATATCAGCCTACCAGGATCACCTGGTTTTCCAAAAAAAGAGAAGGTATTTAGCAGAGCAAAGCTGAGTTCAAGCTGCTCTCATTTCACAAAGAGGAATCTGGGCGCAGTGAGGCACATCTGTAATCCCAGCAACTCAACACTGAGGTAAGAGGACTGCAAGTTCCAGCCCAGCCTCAGCAACTTAGTGAGTCCCTATCACAAATAAAAAGGGCTGGGGATGTAGTATAGTGATAAAGCATCCCTGGTTTAAATTCCTAGTACAGAAATTAAAAACAAAGGAGGGAATACTCCCCTTCTGCACACCTCACAGAGGGAATGAATACCTGTACCTGACCTGGAGAGACAGTGAGTATTTGCAGGCGAGGCAGTGAAAGCATCGCTCTGCCCTGCCCACTGCAATCACACAGTGACCCAAATGAAGGACTAAATGTCTGCTAATGTTTCCCTTATGTGAAGGTGTTAAACTTGCCCCATTTTCAACGCAAGAGTAAAATGCAGGCATTTAAAAAAGGTGGAAATGACTCCAAATAAAAAGAGAATCATGTATAGGAAAGTATAGGAAAGCAAAGGTATAGACCTTCCCAAAGATTGGGCAGATGAACTCAACATTGAAAATTGTGAAATTGTTCCGTGGCTGAATCCAGCTGTGGCCCTCACCTCGTGTGAGCCACTGCATCCTAACAGATAACTGTCACTATCATGTACATGCTCTCGGAGACTGCAGTCCCGACTGGGGACTATATCCCCACCTGAACTGGGTCTCTGTTACCTGTTGCCAAGATTGATACCTCAGGTGTCAGGTGACCAGGGCTGAGGGGATGAAGCAGAAAGGCAGGTGCTGGAAGCATCTGTGGATTTGTTGGTGGAAACTTCATGGCTCATCAGTGCTTTTCTGGCTTGGAGCCCAGTACGTAAGTACACAGTTGATGTGGACACCACTCACTGCCCAATCCTCCCAAAGTGAGTCAGGTCAGGCCAATCTCACAGAACCAGCTTATTTTTAAAGGAAATGTGGACATTGGCCAATGAGATGTCCAGAAAGCCAGGAGGAAAGTGCTTGTGCAGGACTTTGACTGGTTACCCAGGTAGACAGCAGCTTGCCAGAAAACATGCCATGCCCACAAAGGTGGCAGGGATAGCAGCCCACCTTGCTGGCCTGCAAAGGCTGACATTGAAGGAGGTCTTTTGAAACTGCTCTGCCAGGGACGTGTCACCCCAAACCCAGATGAGCTAGACCAAGGCAAAAGATACTGAGAAAAATTAAGATGAGTACCCACCAAGAAAATAAGACACAAACTCAAGGGACTGGACATAAGGTCTGAAATTAAGCAAACAAAAAGCAAAAGTTTACAAATTGGCCCTGGAGGTAGAGCCAAGCCAAACTGTCCTGCACACTTCATTCAGTCATTGGGATCTCCTGGTCTAACCCGTGTGTGTGTGTGTATTGGGGACACAGGGTGAAAGAGAATTCTTACCAGGCATGTTACACAGCTTATAACAGGGCCACAAGGAGTGTCTGTTCAAGTGTGACCCATGTAGGTGTGTGGGAATGGGGACTCAAGATGACATATTGGTGACAGAATTTTCCAAAATGATGATCAGCTCTTGGTAAAGCTTTTAAGAAAACACACTTTGGGGGCAGGAGCGGTAGCTCAGCAGTTACAGCACTTGCCTGGCACGTGCAAGGACACAGGATTGAACCCCAGTACCATGTACACAATGGAGAGTCAGAGCAACAAAGGCCACATGAAAAACTAAATAAAATTGTTTCTCTTTCCCTCTTTAAAAACTAAGTAAAAAATAAAAAATAAGAAAACGCACTTCAAACTTCCCTTGATTTACGAGCAGTTTAATTGTATTTCTCAAAAACCGTATTTTAAACCAGCTCTCAAATACTTTGTGTATGAGGCTCAGGTTGTACACTAAAATAGTCAGAAATAATTTTTTTTCCATCTTCACAAATATCCAGCAAGACATTTGAAAGTAGAGTGGGAGAGGCTCGCCCATCACAAGATGTCTACCTTCAAGCCCACCCACTCAATCACAGGGGCACTTCCCTTATCAGAAGTCAAAATCCACACCTGTATCTAAAAAGCTCCTTAGGGGGCAGTACTGTGCCTGCTGAGAACTTGCCCAACACGGCCGAGCCCCACCAACTCCACTTGGCTCCAGCCCTGCTGGCAGCCTTGTCAGTGTCTGGACCCACCAGGCATCTGCTACTTCAGCGCCTCTGCACCTGCTGCTCCCTGTTTAGAATGCTCTTTTCTCCAACACCTGTATCCCCATTTCCTCCATTCAGCTCTCTGCTCAGCTGTCACCTTAACTAAATGGCCTTCCCCAGCCACGTGATGTTCAGTAGTAATTCCCCCAGCACTTTCTACCCCAGCCCTACTTTTACCTCTTCAGAGAACTTACTACCTGACATTTTGTTGATTATCATCTTCCTCACTAGAATCTAAACTCAAGGGCAGGGAGTTGGTTCATTTTGTTCAGGGCAAAATGCCTGGTCCTTTGTGCTCAATAAAAAAATTACTGAATGACTAGATGAATAAATCTAGAGGAATAATTAGCTAATACAGGCAGGGTAAGAAAAGATACCTAGTTCCACTACTTTTGGTCTATAGTGCCATTCTACAAAGTCACTCAGGGACCCAGGCTCCTTCCATTCTGTTGTACTACCATCTTCCACATGAGCCCATGAGGTTGATGGATAATGGAAGAGACATTTTTAAGAGCCTTAATAAGGAAATGACACATCATGGGAGAGGACTAGTCTCATGGCTCCACCCACATGCCAGAGGCCTCGTCAACACAAGTGAAGCTGGGGTCACAAGAGGAGGAAATGATATGGTGAGCATCTAGCCAGACTCTGGCACAGTTTGCTATTCTGTCACTAAAACTTGTTTTATTCTTCCTGCCTCACATGAACACAAGGTCCCAACCCATCCAGACCTAAAGAGACAAAGTCTCCCGCACCACCTAACAACTTATGCACCTCACCTCCCAAAAGGCAGGGGTGAGTGAAGCAGGCAGAAGCAGGGTGGTGGCGGCCTTCATCTAATTTTCACCACAAGGTCAGTCACTGTTTTCAACTGAGTCTCATGGGCCTTTGTTGCTCAGCTATTTGGAGACCAGCATTTGGCCTTTCCTGCATTGTAAGGCCTGGACTTCAGTGCTCTCTACTCTTATTACCTTCTGCTTGTAAACTGCCTAATTTTTCCAGAAGTCAACTCTTTCTTGTGATGCCTTGCCCAAAGCAGCCAGTAAACAACACATGCCACATTTTTTTTCCCTACTCAGGAGGGAGAAACTCGGCAGACATTCAGTGTTAGGCTAATGCACTGGCACCGACCTCCAGCTGTCCTGCCTGTTGCATCTGTTTTCTCGCTGCCTGCTACCTGGCCTGGCCAATGCCAAAAGTTTACAGTACCTCTTGCTTCAAGGCACAGATCTGTTAGAATAAGAAAAGCCTTTCAGCGATGCCAAGACCAGCACAGACCTTGCTGAGCAGGTGGTCTGTATCTAAGGGGTGACTTGGGAACCCACATGCCTTCTAACATCTCTATGACATGTGGCCTCCAGGGAGAGTCCCACATGGGAGCACTTCATGTGCCAAGTTTGGAATTGGTGTTATCACTTCCTCCAACTTTTTAAGCAAGTTAGGATGGCCCTCAGGACCTGTGGGGAGGGCAGCGTTGGCTGCCAACAGTTTCTGACAGGATGAAAACCTGGCAGAGACAACGCTGTGTGTCCATCAAACCTGCTACGTGTTACTGTTGGATTTCACAGTCTGGAAAACCAAGCGACACACTGAAGGACAGGGGCAGTTGGAAGCAGGGGTGTGGTTCTCATATCCAAAATGTAAATAAACCAAACCAAAATTTAACCCTCAGAATAAAACCACTTTTTTTTTTTTACCAGATCTACTTTTATTTAGAAGGAAGTTTGTATTATAGTATTTACTTTTGTTTATATACAAGTGCTTCACATTTGTGTTTAAAATGCACAGATCTCCCTTAATTCTCTTGTTCCTGCTTAAATTAGCTGTTATTTTACAATACAAAAAATACCAAAAAATTGCAGTCCTAAATGTATGTATAACACCCACAATCCCAGCAATGAAATAGTTTACAATACTTACTCCGTATTTACATGAGTGCAATAGATGCTAAATTATACATATTAACAAACTAAGCTTGACTCCGAACCAAAAAACAAACAAGAACAAACCCAAAACCGTAAATAACTATAAAACAAAAACATTTCCAGAGCCAGAATTAGTTCAACTAAACAGGCTTCACTAGTGTTCAGAATGTTTTGTGCACAGATTCAGTTTCTGAAAGTCAATTCCGTTATTGCCTTTGGAAGAGAAGTTGTTAGTTTTCCTCTGCACTCCCCAGCGCCTCCCTGCAGGCACAGCAGCGGCTCTGCTCAGCTCTGCTTATCCGGAAGCCATCCTGGGCTACTGTTTGGTTCCACAAACAGCTTAAGCTTTCGGAGAGGGAGCCAGGGCATGCTCAAGGACAGGAGGCCTCTGTCTTCCTGGTTCTGCCCTCAGGATGGCCAATTCTCACAGAAACTACCACAAGGAAAGATCTCCTAGGATGACAGGGCTGTGAGGTATTGGATTCTGTTGTAATTCTGAAGAGCTACTTTTCCGTTTTGCATTAGGTTAGTGTTTAGTAAATATTTGTTAAATAGAGGAATCCATGAAATGGAAGGATCAAAAGATGTGCATGAAAATGTCACTGTCACCCAAGGAAGTGAATCACCTCCCACCCCAACTGCTCCACCAAGTTGAAAGAGCAGGACTGGCACTGGAAGGCACACTCTTTCCTACCCAGAGTGCTCTGGCCTTATTTGCCCAGATTTCCCAGGGCATCTTCAATCTTGTCCCTCAGGCCTTACCCATGGATATTCCCCTATTTCCCTTTTGCTGACAATATTCCTCCAGGTTAGCTCAGGGGAGTATAGGCTGCTTTCTCTCCAAACATTCTCCTACCTTTACAGGTGACCCTGAGGGAAGCACAGGCTTCTCTCCAGACTGTGATTAGGAGGGCAGAAGGTGGCCAAGAGGCCAAGGTATGTGAGCTCTCTTTGGGGAAATGGAACTATTTATCAACAATGGAGCCTCCCTCCTCCTGCCCCCAGTTTTCAGTATAAGACTACAGTTCCTGGAAATGATCACTAAAAATGTAGACCAAGCCACAACGAAATGCAGCCTGGAAACCCCTTATTGGAAAGTTTTGATTTCCATAGGTTATATAGTCTTTGAACTCAAAGACTAGAGAAAACATTTCTCAGGACAAGATTGGTCATCCCTTGTTCCCCAGAGTATAAAAAGGCTGCCAGAAGATTCCAAAGGAGTTTGCAGAGCCAACAAGTGTCATACATTCCTGCTTCCTGAGTACCCTCCAGCACCACATGTGAACAGACTCGCTGCCTGACACTTCGTAGGTATTCTGACAGGCCAGTCTTGTTTTAAGTCATATCTAACTGGTACCAGATACCAGTAAGATGAACCCATCAATGCCAAGGTGGTTCAGTTCTCGGCTTCATCATCGATGCATCAGGGCCTGACAAAACGACCTCCCAGAACTTGGATACCCAACATATGGCACAGAAACGTATTAGGTGAAACTCAGATGTCATTACATTTAATAAAAATACATGATGATATTTTTCTGCTTTATGTACACTCCGAATGTCTGAACATTCTGGACACTACTGTATAGTTATGTACAAGTGCAAGATCAATGTTTTCATGACGACTTTATGTACAGGCTCTCCTGGACTCGCAAAGTTACCAGATGATGACCCGGTCCCTCCTGGTAACTGGCCTAGGTTGCATTCTCTTCCTCCCTGCTACTCCCTTCTGCTCCAAGGCAGGAGGAGCTGCTGGTTGTCAGCTGCCAAGGAGAAGCAGGTGGATTCAGCTATTCCTCCACTGTGATGCAGTATTAAATCCCACTTGCTTCTCCCTTTTTAAAAATAAACATTATCTTTAAAAAAAAAAAAAGACATAACCACGTGGCTGGGGGTCACGGTGCATGTTAATTCAAGGCATAGGATTAACATGGGGAAGAGACTTCTTTGGCCAAGGAAATTTGGTCCTTTGAACACACAAGGAAGATCTCCCTTGTAGGAGGCTGAGTCCCATCACCTCCCGCTTCTTTGCCTCTAGAGGCCTCTTGATAATATAGGAGCAAAGAGCCACGCTGCTGCAGGTGTGCTGCAGGTGCTCTGTTCTGGTAGGGATGTGGGGAGCTCTTAAGGGAAAGGGTCTTTTCTAGAACTGTCCACTCTTTAACAATGATATGAAAAAGAAGCTTTTTGAGAGGTGAGTCTCACAGTTAGAGGTGTTTTGTGCATCAGTGTTTTATGGTTCAACTTCCTTGGAAATATCTTTCCCGAAGCTTCTTTGTGGGAGCAGGGTTAGTGTTGGGTTAGAGAACATACTCCCTCTCTAGGCACTGCATTTGAAGGTGAAATGCCGCAGTTTTTGCTCTTCTGAGTGTTAGATTCTCTGAATTCACAAACGTGAGCACTGCTGTCCAGTGGTCCATCCCAATTAGGTAATGCCAGAGAGTCGCAGGTATTGAAGCAGAAGGGAGATTGTGGGAGGCTGCTGCATAATGCCGGAATACAGAGCACCATAAATGGGGAGACCAATATCCAGGCAGTGCCCTGCAGCAGAAGAGCAGGGGACTGTCCCACCCCTCTTAAATTTGGTCATTTTCCATTTGGCAGAGTGTTCTCTCCTTTTTTCCCATGTGCTTTTCATCCTTATTGGCATTTGCTGCTGTCCTCACAGCCACCAGCTCGGTCTGGAAGGAGGGTGGGTGGGCTGAGCCCTGCCAGCTGGAGAAAGGGCAGATAGTTCCAGGTTCTTCCCCAGGTTCTGGGCAGGTGCTCCCACACAGCAGGGGTGTCTCTCTCCTGGTGCCTACTCCAGGCCCTGCCTGAGGATGGCCCACAGGTTTACTCAGTGCCCTTTTCTGCTTAAAGAAGACAAGTGACATGATCAAGTCTCTTCCTTCCTCTGTGGTGCCCTGGCAGGAGGCGCATGGGAACAGTGCCTTGACAGTGTTCTTCTGAGAACAGTAAAAACAGGAGCTTTCACAGTTAGTTCATTTCTGCTTTCCTCAGACTCTGCTGCTAGGTCAAATTCTTAGGGTGAGAAGATTCTTTCCTGGCTGCAAATTAGATTTTAGAAAAAGAGCAGACTGCCAATGGTAGCTATTTAAATTTTACAAGAATGTAGGAATGCAATTATGTAAAAACTTAGGCTTACTAACTTTCCAATTGCTAGATCTATTTAAAGTCTAGGCACTTAGTGTGTGTGTGTGTGTGTGTGTGTGTGTGTGTGTGTGTGTGTGTATGCGCACGCGCACGCACGTATGTGTGTGAGAGAAAGACAGAGGGAAGGAGGAAGAGGAAAAAGGGAAAGAGCATTTAAAATGGATTGACTAAATCAAGTTGCTATAGAAAACTATCTATTACATTTGTTTACATTCTAAGTAACATTGCTGACCTTGACATTTAAAATAGCCCCCTTCTATTCTAATTTGATATGATTCAAAAGAGATGGACCATTATTAATTTTCAACTAGAAAAAAGCTACTTCCTGGAAGAGAGATATCTGCCGAAATTGTGCAAGAGTAAACAGCACATCTTTTAAAAAGATAGCAGGCTTCAGATGAAACAAATTAATTCATCTGACTAGTCTTTAAAAGACCAAGTTGAAGAAGAACTGATAATAAAGGTCTACATGTAAACACTTCATCTTTCATTTTTTGCAGTTGGGACAGTCCCAAGAACAGTTCCACAAGTGAACCTGGGCATCATTCCTAGCTCTCTCACTGGCTCTATACCAGCCTCCTCCAGCAACAATCAGATCATCCCTGGACCTGTAATTAAGTCAATTATTTCCTATGCAAAAATAAAAGGTTAGATGCTGGACACAGATGGGAGAAACCGTCAAAGAAAGCTTGTGATCATGCAGATGAGTCGGATACTTTGAGGGTTTCCAGTCTTCTGCCCTGCCCTGCACCGCTGCTTCCCTGCCTGCACCCTCCCCTGCAGACGGCTCTGGTGGGCCACATGCTCCTGTGTGCGTGGGAGATTTCCTGGCTCCAGCATCAAATGCAGGTTCCAGGCTGTGCAGGGGGCTGCTGCTTCCGGTTTCTCACGGCTCCTGACTTCTCTTTGTACACTATTGGCATCTGCTGAGAAATGTCCACCAGGGCGCTGGCCACAGCAAGACCTTGGGAGAACCCATAGAGGGGACACATGTCAAGGAGCAGCTTGCTTTTTTTGTTTTAAATTTTCTTTTTATATTACATGGTGGGGGAACAAAGTACAGAGGGAAGAGTCTTACCCTACTCCTCCCTCCACCTTCCCCATTTTATCCGAATAAACTTTTTTATTAGTTTCAGATTCTTTCAGGTTTTATTTGTGCAAATGCCAACTACATATTTTCCTCCCCTCCCTGATTTTGGCATAAAAGGTGTAGCTTGTCAGTAAATCACCCAAGGAAACCGATTTCCAGGCAGTAGGAACATACGAATCAAGACTGCAGCCATACTCAAGGTGTACCTTCTCCTGTCTACCTCTGAAATGGGGCAATAAAAGGCACACTTCACAGTCATCCCACGCCACTTGGCTAATATGAGGCTTTTAAAATGTATTGGTCCATGATAATTGTACAGAGTGGTAGGTTTCCTTGTGGTATGTTGTATACATCTGTCTATAACATAATGCAACCGATCTCAATCCCCAGTACCTGCCCTTACCCACCCCTCCCCCTCACTGGTTCCGCTCTTCCACCCTAACAGTCTACCTTTTCCTTTCACAGCGTTTTTCCCTTTTTTCCTTCTAGCTTCTACATATGAGGGGAAAAATCCAACAGTAAACACTTTTCTGAGTTTTGACCATTTCACTTAATATGGTATTCTAAATATCTATCCATTTTCCTGAAAATGTCGTATTTTTGTTCTTTATGGCTGAATAAAACTCATTTGTGCATACGTAACATATTTTTGTAACTTAGCCATCTGTTAATGGACTTCTAGGCTGATTCCATAACTTAGCAGCTGTAAATGTGCTGTGACAAACATGGTTATGTATGTATCACTAAAATGTGCTGATTTAAACTCTTTTGGAAAAACACCAAGGAGTGGTAAAAATGGGTCATAGTGTAGCCTATGGTGCCTCTGCTAATTTACAATATAAGTTATTTTGTATGTACATCAAGGTAAAAGGCAGGCTCTGGGGCCAACTTTGGAAAAAGCAAGGTTCCTTAACCTTCCCATGTCTCTGTTTCCTCATTTGTAAAATGGGAATAATAGCAGCACAGGGCTAGGAGGAGGAGCCGATGAGGGAGATGATGTAATGATGCAATGATCAGTAATTACCTTTTACTCTCACTGCCCACCCCTTTGCTTTAGCGACTATGGTCCCATTCTCCTTTTTGTATTGGTAACCAATGAACCTGACATTGCTTAGGGAAGTCTGCATTTAGGGGAAGGTGAATTCTTAACACTGGGGAAATGGCCAGCTCAGGCTGAGACCTGCTGAGGTCACCCTCTGAGGAGCTGTTGGTGAAGTCTGTTATATTCTACCTCTACTAAGCCTATAAAGTGGGGTGGAAGGTGAGATAGCTCTTAAATGCCTGATTTAGTGCCAGGCAGAGTGGAAAATATACACCAGGTATAATACGGCAATGGCAGAGCCAGGTGCTCTGGGAGTCCAGAAAAAGAAACCACTTAATATGGAGAGGAACTGGGCATCTGGCTCAACAGTAGAGCACTTGCCTTGTACTGCATGGCCCTAGGTTTGATCCTCAGCACTGAAAAAAAGAAAAAAGCCATGGTAGGGTTGGCAAGAATGGCCCTACTGTTTGTTGGGTGGGCAGTAAGCAGGGCTTCATTAGGAATCAGGAGTGTGTTGTACAGTGTGGTGGGATTGGGGAATGTGCATCAGACAAAATTGGGGCAGGAAAGGCTACAGCGTTGCACACTTGTCACCTCCTCATGCTCAACAGGTACCTTGCCTTAAGGAAACACCTTCCAAAGTTTGCTGAGCCTGACAACAGCAGGATACGCTCATTACTCCAGGGTCAACTCATACAGGTATCCTGTTCTCAGTACTAGATAGCAAGCCTGGAACTAGTGAAGGGCTCAATTTCCAGGGATCCTGGGGTGAGATGAAGATAACAAATCCTCACTTTGCCATGCCTAATGCCTCCCTTGTGAGGATACCACACAGAACCTCATCATTCAACCAGCTGAGCTGTAGGCCCTTCTGGGTCTGAGGGCGTATTGAAAGGATGTTGAGATTGACATGGACAGGAATCCTGGACACACTTTCCTTCCAGACCCAAAGTTTTCTTTGGCTAAGGCAACCCTAATCCTCAGGATCACTGCAACAGAAGGTTGTCTAAAACTGTGTCTGTTACTTGAGGCATCCCTGTAAACACTTCATGATTGATCAAGATATTTCCAAAACTAGTCCATACTGCCCTTCATGTTCAAAATAAGAGAATGTTCATATAAATTATGATTCTTGTATTTGATGGAAAAGTAAGTGTAAGACATTGGTAAAATATGTATTAAATTGTACAAAAGGTTAATGATAGATGAAAAAAGAATAAAAATTAGATCTATACAATCATTTCAGATAAATTGCTGGCTGAGATGGAAACAGAATACTGAAAATTGGTGGGTATTAGCATAGTAAACTGATTAAATTTTCAAAAAATCTCCTTTATATAATTATAATTATTGTTTGGGGCTTATATTTAAAAGAGCAAAGAAAGAGAGTAGGGCTAGAAATACCAACTTGAACATTACCAGCTTTGAGGTGATGGCGAGAAGCCAGAACATGAGGAGGAGGAGCGTATGGAGTCAAGGGGGAAGAAAGCCTAAATTCAGGGGGTGGAACGAGGAAAGAGACAAGAGGGAGCAGCAGAGTATGGGGATACCAGAAACATGGGGACAGAGGAAAGTGTAGCCCAAAGCATCCCCTGCCACTGAGAGGCCAAGGGCACTGGGTACAGTGAAAGGGCCCCTGAACTTCTCCCTAGAAAGGGACTGGAAACCTCAGGAAAACAGTTTGAGGAATAAATGACAATGATATATTCATCAAATTCTTTCCACAACCTGAGGTAGGCATCATTCAATATCACCTTCACACCTCATTCTCTAGGAAGGGGAAAAATCCAAGGCTTGTCTCCTTCACAGTACAATACCTGATCATCATGGACTCCCATCTACTCACCTGACTGCCCGGGAGGAGGGATTCCACCCAAGCCTCGAGGGAGCCTCACAAACACAGAGAGGACAGCGGCTTTGTTGCCAAAACATGGCTCCAGAGCAATGGGTTTGGGAACAGTCTGGCAAAAGAAAACAAAGAATTACCTAAAACGGTGTTTCTCAACCTTTAAGCCATTTCACTGCCATTGTGCTCACGATTACAAGCACTGCCAACTTTAGGCACAGACGAGATAATCCAAATGACAGAAGGAACAAATACCACAGAACAACAGTGAAAGGGACAGTATGGACCCTTCACACTCACCCTGCCCAAGGAGGGTTGAACTGCAGGGAAGGGTGCTGTCTAGTTGGCGTCCTTTGGGCTCTGTGCTTTTCCTCAACTTGGAATCCTAACTCACACTTGTCACAGGATTGGCAGTAAAAGTTTGGTAAATTTGTCAGATAGTTTGCATACCTGATCCTGAAATTAAGGCTACTTCTTTTTGTTTTATTTCAAGCTTATTTCACTTGTCCTTCAGACACTAAGTAGATAAGCCCCCTGGACATAAGAGTTGTAAAAGCTGCTCAATTCACCAAGTGGATCCTCATCTACCCTTTGAATGAACTTAGCTCTGGAAATACGCATTCCTTTTCTGTTGCAGCCTTTAGAGGTGATTTGCAACAATGCCGCCTATACTAGTTTCTATCTATGTACAGCAAAATACTAAAATATTAGTTGCTTAAAACACCTATTTCTTATCTCACAGTTTTATAGGTCAGAAGTCCATGAAAGCTCTGTACCGTTCTCTGCATAGAGATACAAGCCTATTCCAACCAGTTCTAGGAAATTCTCAGCTTTTCTCTCACAAAGATCTGACAAGGTTGAAGTTGAATTATCAGCTGGGCTCTTATCCATAGCTTCAAAACTCTGGGTTATTGGTAGAGTCCAGTTTTTGTGATTGTAGGTCTGATGTCCCTATTTCTTTGCTGATTATCAGGGGCTACTCTCTTAGCAGCCACCAGCATTCCTTCCTACATGGTCTTTTCCACCTCAAACTAGGAGGGGTGCATCTAATCCTTCTCATGCTTCAAATCTCCCTGGCTTCCACTTCTGTGTCCAGCCAGAGAAACTCTGTATCTGAAAGCCAACCACCTTGGGAATTTTTGCACATCTGCAATATTCCTTTACAGCTGCGCCTAAGCGATGTTTGACTGAATGATTATGGGACAGAAATCTTCAAAACCTTCTTTGGAATTCTGCCCACCATACCCACAAATATGTCATCAATCCCTTCAGTTTGGCTGAAGAAAATAATTCCTAATAGCCCTCTGTGGCTATTAGGGAACTGATTAGATAGGTGAAATGGCAAAGGTAGGGAATTCAATTATGAGGCAACTATAAGAATTCAAGGGAGATATGACAATGGCCTGGATAAAGGTGGTAGCAGTGGTCACCACCTGAGGGCAATGGCTGGGCAATGCTGCAGAAGACAATATAAAATTTGCTGCCAAACTGGCTGTCCAGTGAAAAGACAAGAGAGCAAAAGCGGATCAAGAACATTTTGGCCTGGGCAACAAGAATGATGGGGTGATGTCTGCTGAGTGGGAGAAGATATGACAAGGGTCTGGGGGACAATATACAGAGATCAGTCTAGATATGTTGTGTATGCGAGGCTATTAAGATACCCCAATGGGGACACAGTATGTCAGTCAGTTGGGTGGAGGGATCATGGCTTTAAATCCATAAGAACACCAAAGGGATGGGTATAAAATAAATGAGAAGTGGCCAAAGCCTGGGCTACACTGGGGTTAAAAGTGTTGGACTACTGGAGTAGTATAGCACTTGCTCTGAATGTGCTACATCATTAATCCTTTTTTAAAAAAAGATTTTTATGAGGGGCTGGAGCTGTGGCTCAGTGGTTGGAGTGCTTGCTTGGCATGTGCACCCAGCAGCACATACACAACTGAGTGTTGGATAAAAAAGGTCAGTTGAAAAAATAAATAAAATTGATTCTAGCTTTCTCCATACACTCTCTTCCTTTCTCTTTAAAAAAAAAATTATTTTGAGACAGGGTCTGACTTAGCTGCCCAGGATGGCCTCCAACTTGTCACTGTGACCGGCTACATTTTTTTTTAATCCTGCAAATTATTTTATCAGGATACTATTTGTTTAGATTTATGAACATGCTTATGGCTTTATTTACTCACTATTCCTCATTATACTATAGGCCACTATAATCTCCTGAAATTTCCTTTTTTCTAGCACATTCTTTAGGCATTTCTTTTGTATAGGTCTGCTGGTGGAAAATTCTGCTTTTTTCTTTTAATTTGAAGATATTTCTATTTTTTTTTTTTTAAAGAAAGAGGGACAGTGAGAGAAACAATCAATTTTATTTAGTTTTTCACATGGCCTTCATTGCTCCAACACATCGTTGTGTACATGGTGCTGGGGTATGAACACGCATATTTGCGCACGCCAGGCAGGCGCCGTAACCACTGAGCCACCATTTCAGCCCCTGAAGATACCTTTTTATTTCATCCTTGCCTTGAAAGGTAACTTAAGGGGACCCTAGTCCAGGTCGGCAGTTATTTTCTTTTAGGTCTGTGAAGACATTCTTCTACTTTTTCTTTCTTTCTTTCCTTTTTTTTTTGTGTGTGTCTGTGTGTGTGTGTGTGTGTGCGCGCGCGTGTGCGTGTGTGGTGGTATTGGGAATTAAATCCCAGGGCTTTGAACGTGATGAAAACTCTCTACCACTGAACTATACCCCCAGCTCTTTTAAAATTTTTTCTATGCTTAGACAGGGTCTAAGTTACCCAGGCTGCCCTGGAACTTGCAATCCTCCTGGCTCAGTCTCCCAAGTAGCTGGGATTACAGGCATTTGTGACCATGCCTGGCCCATTTTTCCACTTCCTTTTGATTTCTGGTGTTAACTAGTGAGACATTAGCTATCCATTTACCATTCTTTTCTAGTTTTGTAGAAGATCTCTTCCCTTTTTTTTTTTTCCTCTTTTTGATGGTGCTGGGGATTAAACAGAGGATGTCTGTCATTCATGTCAGGACATGATTCTCCTTCTACACCACATCCCTAGTTGTTCCCAATTTTTAAATATATGTATAACATTTACCATTTTAACCATGTAAAGTGTACAGTTGTTATTAAGTACATTCATATCGTTGTACAACCATAACCATTATCCATCTCCAGAATTCTTCATTCTCTTCTCCTCTTAGCTCCTAGAAACCACCATTCTATTTTTTTCTCTGTGAATTTCACTATTCTAGGTACAGTATATAGTGGAATCACACAGTATTTGGCATTTTGTATCTAGCTTATCACACTTGGCACAATGTCGTCAAGGTTCATCTGTGTATAGCATGTGTTAGTATTTCTTTCCTTTTTTTAAAAAAAGAGAGAGAAGGATAGTGAGAAGAGAGAAAGACAGAATCAAACTTTATTCAGTTTTTCACATGGCCTTTGTTGCTTGGGCACTTTGTTGTGTGGTGCTGGGGTTTGAACCCTTATCCTTGCGCATGCCAGGCAGGTGCCGGAACTGCTAAGCCACCACTCCAGCCCTATTTCTTTCCTTTTTAAGGAGGAATAATATTCCATTTTTTTAGGTATTCATCCACTGATGGACACTTGATTGCTTCCATTTTTGGGTACTATGAAAAATGCTGCCTTGAACATTGGTATATAAATATCTTTTTCAGATTCTACTTTTGATTCTTTGGGGTATGTAGCCAGAAGTGGAATTGTTAGATCATATGGTAATTCTACTTTTAATTTAAGAATAGCAATACTGTTTTTCAGTTTTATGATAGATGTATCATTTTATATTTCCACTAATGGCATATAAGGGTCCCAATTTCTTCAAACTGTAGGTGATCTTTTTATCTCTGTATTGATTTTATTTATTTATTTTTTTAAGAGAGAGGGAGAGGATGAGAGAGAGAAAGAGAGAATCAAATTTATTTATTTTTCCATTGGCCTTTGTTTCTCAGATATTTAGTTGTGTATATGGTTTGAACTTGGGTCCTTGCACATGCCAGGCAAGTACTCCAACCTCTGAGCCACTGCTCTAAGCCCTCTGTATTGATTTTAAAATGCTCTAATGTCTTTAGAGTTCTACAGTTCCACTATGAAAAACCCAGCTGTGGTTTTCTTCTTGTCTTCATTCTTGCTTGCTTTCTTTAATCCTCCTTATGCTATGCTTTGCTTCTAGAATCTGTCTATACATGTCTTCCATCATTTCTGTAAAATTATCAGCCATTAAATATTTGCATATTATCTCTCTTCCATTCATTTGTTCTGGTACTCTGAAAAATACATACATGGTTTTTCTTTATCCTGTCCTTCATATTTGTACTATTTCTCATATTTTTCATCTCCTTCGCTGTCGGTGCTTTATTCTACACAATTATTTTCAGATTCCTCCTTCAGTTCATAAATTCTCATTTGTACATCATGTGCTACTTAACAAACAAAATGAGTGATTTATTTAAAAAATTTCAACTCCTGGGGCTGGAGCGGTGGCTCGGTGGTTATGGTGCTTACCTGGCATGCACAATGATGCAGGTTCAAACCCCAGAACCATGTACACAACAAAGTGTCAGAGCAACGAAAGCCACATGAAAAACTAAATAAAAATTGCTTCTCTCATTCTCTCTCTCACTGTCCCTCTTTCTTTAAAAAAAGAAAAATTCAACTACCATGTTTTTCATTTCTAGCAGCTAGCTCTATTTGGCTCTTTTTTCAGATCTGCTTGCCCATTCTTGTCTCTCATGGCTTCTTCATCTTTATGGTTCCAACTTTTATTCCTTTAAGCACTTCATATATTGCTATACTGCATATTTTAGATGTCAATTCTAACATTCACAGTCCTATCTAAATTTATCATTTGTTCTGACTACTCATTCATGATGACTGCATCTTCTCATTAACTGTTTGGTCTTGATCTGTGGGGTCCTATGGGGAATGGGATGTTTTCCTAAGGGGAAGATTTGCATCTGCTTCAAAGGGAAGTTGTGGTATGTTACCAATCTGGAATCACTTTAGATAACTCATGGATTTAGAGTATTCCCTGGAGATTTTTACCTACTTTCTGTGAGCTAATGCTTTGATAAATATGATTTTTTTTTTTTTAAAGAAAGGACAGTGAGAGAGAGAGAGAGAGAGAATCAATTTTATTTAGTTTTTCATGTGGCCTTCGTTGCTCCAAGACTTCATTGTGTATGTGATGCTGGGGTTGGAACCACCATACTTGCACATGCTAAGCAAGTGCTGTAACCACTGAGCCATCACTCCAGCCCTGATAAATATGTTTTTATTCAGGATGGATAGCTGTTTTCCCAGAATATCTGAAATATTTCATCATTTTACTAAAAGAGGAAGTCTTATTACTTTCTTTACCTTTTCAGGGGGAATCAAAATATTGAAAATATTTATTTTCCACAGAGTACACAGTGAGTTATCATTTTATGTTTAAAAAATTCCCAAAAATACAATTATAAAGAACAATGGGGGACTGTAGTGGCTCAGCAATAGGAACACTTGCCTGGCATACGCAAGGACCCAGGTTTGAGCCTTAGCACCACATACACAACTAAATGTCAGAGAAACAAGGCCAGATGAAAAAATAAATAAGGTTGATATTCTCTCTTTCTTTAGGAAAATAAAAGAACAATGGGGGGCTGGAGTGGTGCCTCAGTGGTATTGCGCTTGCCAGGCATGTGCGAGGACTTAGGTCCACAACTAAGTGTTGGAGCGATGAAAACTGGATGAAAACTAAATAAAGTTTATTCTCTCTTCTCACTCTCCTTCCCTCTCTCTTAAAAAAAGAACAAAAACAAAAACAATGGTACTTGGGAATCTGAGGCAGGAGGAACACAAGTTTGAGGCCAGCCTGGGCAACTCAGCAAGATCCTATCTCAAAATAGAAATCAACAAAAGTTGGGGAACTGGGGATAGAGCTCAGTGAGAGAGTACATGCCTAGTAGGCACAAAGCCTTGGGTTCAATCCCCAGTACTGGGGAGAAAAAAAAGAACAATCATTTTCAAATAAAAATTTTAAAGTATAATGCCATAGAACACTTAAAAGAATATCAGAGCTGAACACAGTGGCATATACCTGTAATCCCAACACTTGGGAGACTGAGGCAGGAGGATAGAAAGTTCAAGGCCAGACTGGATAACTTAGGGAGACACTGTCTCAAAATAAAATATTTTTAAAAAGGATGTAGCTCAGTGGCAGAACACTTGCCTAGCATGCTCATGGTCCTGGGATCAATGTCCTTGTACCATAAATATACCCCCCCAACAAAAAAAAAAAAGGAAAAGAAAAGAAAAAGAAAATCAGACACATATATGTTAAAATCTCCTAAATCTCCTAAACATACGACTTCTTAAAATGAATCAATGCTGGAAAATGAAAGCAAAAGAGTACCTGACAACCTTGGTGCTTTTAGATTATTGTTAAAGAGAAAGAGAAAAGAAAAGAAAAAGAATTTAGGATAAAGCAATTGCTCTTTCTGGTTTGCCAGACTCAGAAGCCTTGAGTTTTGAAGTTAAGTTATAGGGACTTTTGAATCACATTCTCACCTTTATACTACCCCCAATAAGATCAGGAGGCTCTTCATCTGTTTCCAAGGCAACATTTACAGAAGCAAAGGGACGGCTGGCCATCTGCTGCATCTCCCGAAGAAGTTGCTAGTGAACAATACAGCAAGCATTAACGCATTGAGTACTGAGGGGATTTTATTAGTGAATATTACATATTAAAAATACCTCATGCTCTGTGATTCAAACAAATCAAACCCAAATGATACCTCCGTATTAGCTGGGGTAAACTGGACATGGACTAGATATTAGATGACATTAGGAATTGGTAAATTTTATTGGATGTGTCAATACTACTGTCGTTTTGTTTTTTTAAGTCCTTATCTGTTAAAGATACATACTGAAGTACTGGTGAATGTAATGCTATGATGTCTCTTGTTCAACACCTAAAATTATTATGTAGCTCTATCTCCTCACATTTCTTTTTTTTCTTCTTCAACATCATCATCATCATCATCATCATCATCATCATCATCAGTAGTAGTACCAGGGATTCAACCTAGGGCTGCTTAACCACTGAGCCACATCCCCAGCCTTTTTTTTTTTAAATAAAGAGAGAGGGACAGTGACAGAGAAAGAGAGAAATAATTTTTATTTGGTGTTTCATGTGGCTTTTGTTGTTCTGAGACTTCGTTCGGTACATGGTGCTGGGCTTTGAACTTGCATACTTGCGCATGCCAGGCAAGCACTGTAACCGCGGAGCCACTGCTCTATCCCCCAACCCCAGCCCTTTTTATATTTTGCTTTGAGACAACATCTCACTTGCTAAGTTGCTGAGGCTGGCTTTGAACTATGATCCTCCTGCCTCCACTTCCGCAGCCACTGGTATTGTAGGCGCATACTAACATGCCCAGACTCTTCACATTAACATTAGTAGATTAAAGTCAGGCTTGCTTTCTTCCTGAAGAAAACTGACCTAGGTATTCACAATAGCAAAAACCTGTCCCTCATTACATAACAAACAGGAACTGAGACCACTCTCCATTCAAAGTGATGTAAGCTAAAAACACGAAATTCTGCAGAGCAGAGGGATAAGTGGGCTCTGGATTTAAGGAGGCGAGGATGTGAATCCCTGCTCCAAGGCTTTCTAGTTGTGTGAACTTAGAACAATTGTTTAAAATCTCTGGCTTTCAGTTTCCTCCTCTCCAAAATTTGTTTTCCTTCCTTAAGCTTGTCATTAGGATTAGATGAGACACTAACATAGCACCTAACACCCAGGGCAGTTATTCGTATATCACTATGGAGTTTAGAGATCTTCTAGGCATGTTCTCAAAAACTTGAGGTTATGGTGTGGAAGACAAATAGGCCTTGCTTCAAGCTACCTCCTTGGAACTATTATAGGAGATAGAATCCTGGACAGCACAGATGATGACTCTGTGGTTTAGGGCAATTTTACATTAAACATTTCCTAAAAACCAATAATAAATCCCTACATTTCATAAAGCTGTTGGTCCATTTACTCAACAAATATATGCAGCAAGATTGCTTCTGCGCTGTTGTTCTATAAGTGCACAGCCTATAGTGTTCTTATCCTCCTGCAAATTCCCTCTCTACTGCCTTTGTGAAGAGTATATAGGAGCTAATAATGTGAGCACAAGCACTCCAAGCAGGGCCTGATATGTAGAAAGGACTTAAACAGTGTTCTTACTGGGAATAAATCATGACTGACACTCCAGAAATGATGAAATATTTCCTGAATGGTCAGGTTTAGAGTGACAAAGACATTCCCGATTACAGGTTAAAAGTTTAGTTTGTTAGTTGGTCATGTGCATAAGTGTACTTTTAACTTTTTTGACCAGGTGTTCAGCTTATTTTCTCATGTATATTGCAAATATTTTCTGAAATATTTCAGCTGTCTTCTGTGTTATTCATTTGTTTATTTTTATATGTTGGTGAGTACTGGGGATTGAACCCAGGGGTTCTCTGCCACCAAACTACATCCAAACCCTTTTAGTTTTTGAGATAAGGTCTCACTAAGTTAGCTGCCTGGGTTGGCCTCAAACTTGGTTATCCTCCTACTTCAGCCTCCCAAGTACTTGGGTTTATAGGCATGTGCTACTGCACCTGGCTATTTTCATAACGTACATATTAATTTTTATGCAGGTAAATCTCTACTATTGTACAATATCTCAATAACTTCATATAAAAATGTTATTACTTTTCCAATATTAATAAAACTTATTGCTCTTTTAGTGCATAATCTACAACATCCAGAACAAAGTGAAATGACTGTGGAAGCAGTTCTTCGTTCTGCTTATTAACTATGTGATGGTGGACATATTACAATGAGCCTTAGTTCCTCCATTGATAAAACACCACTAATGGCAGTATCTATTTCATAGGGTTGGTGTGAACGTTAAATTAATTAATCTATGTAAAACCACTTATCAGGGCCTGGAATTTCAAATGTTCAAATGTCACCTCATTTTACGACTAACTTGTCTGGATTTTATTGGTACCACCTCCAGTGTTTCCTCATCCTGAGGAATTAATATTGGTTACTTCTATAGTGTGGTTTTTTTTTTCATTTTTAAAATTTTTATTTATTTATTTTAATTAGAGCTTTATGATTATTGCTACAGTTTAGATATGAATATCACTCCCCACTCAGCCCCAAAGGCCCGTGTGTTAAAGTTTAATACCCAGCTTGGCACTGTTGGGAGGTGATGGAAACTTTAAGAGGTGGGGCCTAGTGGAAAAAAGTTAGGTCATTGGAGGTATGCTCTTAAAGGGAATAATGGGACCCTGCATTCCCTCTTGTGATCAGACCATGAGGTGAATGGTTTTGCCCCATGCTGCCATCACAATGTGCTGCTTTGTCAAAGGCCAAAAGCCATGGGGCCAACCAATCATGGACTGAAACCTCCAAAACTATGAGCCCGAATGAATCTTTCCTCCCTCCCCCCACCAGTATCAGGCACTGAACCCAAAGGTGGTATACTACTGAGCTATACCCCCATCATCCCACCCCTTTTATTAATTTTTGATTTTGAGACAGGGTCTAAGTTGCTGAAGCCGGCAAACTTGGGATCCTCTGACATCAGCTTTCGTTGTTGGGATTATAGGCATGCACCAGCCATATGCAGCTGAACCTTTCCTCTTTATAATCTAATTATCTTAAGTATTTGTTATGGAAAGGTGACTAACAGATATCTATATATTCTTCAGAGTTAAACAACTACTTTTAAGCTTTCTAAGAGTTTTGTTTTTAAATTAGGAATGGGTATTAAATTTCAACCAATGACTAAATAATTACTTATAAGAATTCAGGTGTTATATTTTTATCCACTGATCTGATGTACCATAATAGGTGTTTTGACATTGAACAATTCTTTTATTATCCACTGACAAGATATATTATAATAGCTGTTTTGATATTAAAATCTTTATACTATCCCGGCTATAAGTCAGCTGCATGTGTATCTGTTACACAACTGGCTTTTGTTTTTGGATGCTACCTTTGCAGGTTTTGGTATCAAGGTTTCTTTTTTGTTTTGGCACCAGGGATTGAACCCAGGGATGTTTTACCGCTGAGTTACACAGCCAGCCCTTTTCCTTTTTCTTTCTTTCTTATCTAATTATCTATCTATTTATTTATTTATTTGAGACAGGGCCTCACTAAATTGCTAAGGCTGGCTTTGAACTTTCAATCCCCCTGCCTCAAGGCACTGGGATTATAGGCATGCTTTACCATGCCCAGCTGGTGTCAAGGTTTTTATGTATAATGTGAATTAGGAATCTTTTATGGTTCTTTTCTCCTTTTCTCTGGAACATTTTACAAATTTTTGGAAATATAATTCTTATAAGCACCCAAAGAAGAATAGTTATCATTATCTCCATAAGTCCATCTCAACCTTGAAACTTCCAGGGTCTAACGCTCTTCTCTGAGAGAACACTTTGATAAGTTTTAATTTCTTTCCTTGTTAACTGACTTATTGTAGCTTCCTAGTTCTTACTCCATTTTGATAACCTGCTGTTTTCTTTTCAGAACACTGTGTAATTCACAGGGATTTTTAAATATATCAGTAACAAATCTATTTAAAAAACCTCTCTGACTGCTTGAGTCCACAGAGTTCAAGGCCAGCCTGAACAACATAGAAAAAAAAATTCTGAATGTTATCCCTTGAATTTAAAAATTAATTATAAAAAGGATGCAACAATACCTCTATGATGACATTACCTCATATATTTCAGAAAAAGTGGTGCTGTGGCATTGTATCCTACATTGTATCCTATATCCTGGAGCCTATACAAACCCTATTACAGACAATAATAGTCTATAAGTAGTGTCAAGTGCTAGTGAATTGTGATTTTTTGATACTTCCATTATCTTCTAAATCTCATCTATAAATAATCAGTTTTTTTGAGGGGCAACATTGGGATTGAATATAGACGAATTTTTACACAGAAAAAAGCATGGGTATATAACAGAAATGCAAGGCGTGCATCCAAGTCTGGACCGTGTAGATGAGCATTTCCATTCGCAACAATGCAAAAGATGTGATGATTAACAGAAAGGGATGCTGCAGGTAAAACTTGTAACAAACAAGGTTTTTATGTTGTAATCTTAAACTGAGCTTACTTACCTGAATTTGTCCATTGTAAAGGTTTGTTTGACTTATTACTTTTGGAATGAACTCCAGTAACAAATCAAGACTCATTGAAAAAGAAAACTTCAGGTAAAAATCCAGACACACATTTATACTTCTTTAAATAACCAAGAAATTTTGAGATGCTTAAATGGCCGATTTTTTCTCATTCTTTGTGTGGGGGGGTAGGCAGTGCTGGGATCTAACCCAGGGCTTTGGGTGTCTGCCAACCAACACTACCACTCAGCTACATCCCAAGGCCCTTTACACTCATTCTTCTGAAAGGTTCTTGTGATGACCATGTCAAATCTTGAGTTGGCCATGACTGTGGCAAGAATGAATGATACTTTATGTAACACTAATCCAAGCCTACAACAGTGTGCTGCAGAACTATATGCTTCAGAAAGTGTGGCACTCTTCTCCCTGCAGATACTTTATCCATTATCACTGAACAGTTAAAACTGACTTGCTTATTAACCCATTATGTCCCAGTGTCCCATATGTCAGGTACCTATCAAAATTTATATTAATCAACCTCAAACTGTTGCTCAATTTAAGTTTTTATAGATGTCGTATATATGGGATGCTGGAATATATGGGTTAAGAAAAAAAAAAAGGAAAAAAACGCTCTTATAGGGATTCTTCAGTCTTTATCCACTAAGTCTTACCTCTCTACGCCTTGAAGCCCAACAACTTTGTTTGATCTTCCAAACCACAGCAGCCACCAGGAGCAAAGACAGAAAACAACTGTGAGAAAGAAAATATTGAATTATCTCAGGCTCGGAATTAGCACCTCCACCACCCATACCTCACCCCAAATCCCAACTCTGAGTTCCTTTCTAATGCTATATCACAACGTTTCAGTTCACAGGAAGCAGTGTGTGAGAATACTTTGGTGAGCTTGTGAGCTTCCTGTCCCCAATGTCTAAAAAGGACCTACATCTCCTACTACGTACTAGAAGAGTGTGCTGACATCTCAATGGCTTTTATCAGAGTGGCCCATCATGGTTTACCCCAAACAAGAAAAACAATTCTAAAATAATGACAAAAGAAAATAAGGGGCTGAAGCGGTGGCTTAGTGGTTCAGGAGTTTGCTTGCCCGGCATGTGCGAGTACATGAGTTCAAACCCCAGCCCCACATACACAATGATGTCTCGGAGCAACGAAAGTCATATGAAAAACTAAATAAAAATTGTTTCTCTCTTTCTTAAAAAAAAAAAAAAAAGGAAGAAAATAAGCAGGACATTTAATAAAAGCAGCAAACATTTTACTGGGGAAGTATAAGAAAAGTTAATTATTTAAGTAACAGCTTTTTAGAACGAAGAGATAAACAGAAGAAACAAAAGGAATGAACATATAATAATTTATATTAATAATATTAAAGAAATTGTGGCATATACACACAATGGAATATACTCAGCCATGAGGAAGAATGACAATGTCATTTGCTGGCAAATGGATAGAACTGGAGAATATCATGCTAAGTGAAATAAGCTACTCTCAAAAAACCAAAGGTCAAAAATTCCCTCTGATATGTAGAAACTAATCCAAAATAAGGAAAAGAATAGAGGAACAAACAAAGGGGAAGGAAATGGAGGAAGGAAGAATGAGATAGGGAAAGTTCATGGAATGAATTGGACTTAACTTTCTCATATTCATATATGAACATAGCATAGTGAATCTCATCAACATGGATATCAACAAGTCACTAATTTAAAAAACTCTTAGAAATAACAAAGTAGTAGAGTAGAGGGGAAAGAACGAGAGGGGGAGGGGAAATATTGGGGACAGAATTAGAATAAGTTATACCACACACATTTATAAAATTGATAAAAGTGTCAACATTTATCCTATTGGCATCTAAAAAAAAACGGGGTTGGTGGAAAGGAGTGAGAGGGAAAATACAATGAACTGAGTTAAAAAAAGGTACACTCCAAGTTTTTATAATTATGACGATGTACATTCTATTGTCATGAATATTACATAACATGTGGGAGGCAGAGAGAGGAAAGGGAAAATAGGAGACTAAACTAGAACAAGTGAAATTCTATACTTTTATAATTAACTCATTGTATAATCTTTTGTCATGTACACTTAAAAAGAACCAATTTAAAAAAGTAAATACATATATCTTTTATAAAATAAAATATAGTTAACGTTGGCCAGTGACCCATGGCTGTAATCTCAGTAATTCAGGAAATTGAGGAAGGAGGACTGCAAGTTCAAGGCCAATTTCAGCAACTTAGTGAGACTCTGTCACAATTAAAAAAAAAAAAGTTTAAAAAAGGGCTGGTGAGGTTCTGGAGTGGTGGCTCAGCAGTTATGGCACTTGCCTGGCATGCATGAGAATGCAGGTTTGAATCCCAGCACCATGTATACAACTAAGTGTCAAACAAAAGCCATATGAAAACTTAATAAAATTGATTCTTTCTCTCTCTGTCCCTCTATTTAAAAAAAAAAAGGGGGAGGGACCAGTTAGTGTTGTAGTGGCTCAGAGGTTACAATGCTTGCCTGGCATGCACAAGGACCTGAGTTTAAACCCCAGAACCACATACACAACTAAATGCCGGCACAATGAAAACCAGATGAAAAGCCTAAATAAAATTGATTCTCTCTCTCCCTCCTCTCTCACTGTCCTTCTCTCTTAAAAAAAAAAAAAAAAAAGCTGGGGATGGAAGTGGGCTGGAGCAGTGGCTTGACGCAGGTTCAAACCCCAGAAGCATGTACACAGCAAAGTGTCAGAGCCACATGAAAAACCAAATGAAATTGATCTCTCTTTCCCTCTCTCTCTCTATTAAAAAAAGGGGGGTGAGGGGCTGGTGATATAACTCAATAGTAGAATGCCCTTGGGTTCAATCACCAGGACTGGAAAAAGCAAGCAAACAGCAACAACAACAAGCCCTACATTTAAGATGATCAATTCAAGCCAAGAAAACAAATCTCAGTTATTTGTAACTGAAAAGCGTTTCAATATTACCTCATCTATAGACCAAGTGTTGAATAATTTAATAAGCTACTGTGATGGCAAAGAAAATGACTGACTTGCAGTTAAAAGGAGGAATGAATCAACCAAACTTATATGATTTAAAAGCTGGCATTAACTTGCTGCAGAGTATTCTTCCAGAGTGTTACAGACATAACCTGTTACCATTAGGTATCCTCAAGCAAGCCCAGGTGCTTGTGGGATGGGGGCCAATGTCATTCATGCAGGGACTTTAGTGCACTCATGTGCTGACACTGAGACAGCCCTCCCAGGCTGGCTGGAGAAAGGTGCTCTAAGATGCTAGGATGATGGATCTACCCTTTCACAAACAGAAATCTCCAGGCTCCTGTAGCCTACTGCCTCCCCAAGAAGCAGACCCCTCCAATAGGTGCCTTGACAAAAGAAAAGTGCCCTGAATCCCTCAGGGTAAACACAGTGGACAGCCTTCAATTCCTGTCTTGCTGGGTATGCTGCCCCCTTGACAGTCTTGCAGTGTTCTTTTAATCGGTACTTCACTGGGACAGGTCCTGTTCGTGGTTCATTGAATACATCAATAAACAGAACAAAGATTGCTGGATCTTGAACAAAGATTACTGGACCCTTGGAGTTCACACTTCAACAGACAGAGACAACAGCACACAACATAAGCAAATGCAGAGGCAGCAAGGGCTATAGCCATACAAATATGAGGAAGGAATGCTGAGCATCACCCAGGAGCCAGGGTATATGGCTCCACAGTAGAGCTCTCGCCTGGCCTATGCAAGGCTCTGGGTTTGAGGACAAAAAATGAAAGGGGAGGGGAGGTAGGGAAAGGAAGTTACATCAGATATGCAAAGTGTGTGGGTTTTCCTTCCTGAGAAAGTAAGAGTGGAGCAGAGACTCAGATTATCTGTAATTTAATATAGGATATATGTAATGTTGCCCCCCCCAAATCCAGAAGTTTTAATTTTAAGAGGTTATACTGAACTTGAATTATAATTGACATACAACTTTTCAAGACACATAAAGTAAGTTGGTCTGTTGTGGAAACAGGATTATTTTATCTTTTATGAGTTGATACTCATTTAGGGAATTAAGGGTTGAATTGAAAAAATGGGAATAGTTTATATGAGGAAAATTACCTGAAGAAAGTCACGAAGAACTGCACCAGGTCCATAAAATTGCTGTGCTGAGAGAAGGCAATCTGTGGCAGGAAAAACAGGCGGCGGGTTATTTGGCTACAAAATAGCACAACTGACTCAATCTCCTCATTTCAAGAGTTGAGATTAAAGACACACTTTACATTTTAAAGAAATTAATGAAAAAATTTTTTTCACTTAAAGCAAAATCCCTCACCCTTTAGTTTACTTTCTAGTTGAGTTGCAAACCCCAAAATAATATTCCAAGGCTTCCACACAGCTTCCTATACCTCCTTTGCACCATACACTGGATCTGAATGAAGTTCCTTCGATCTGACCCCCAGAATCCTATTCTGAAACCCCAAGGACGGGCAAGTCGATCTGCTCCCTCCCTGCCCACTCCTCCCCAGGACGCAATGCTCTCTTCTGCTCTTTTGTTCATCCCAATACTGATCCTTGGATATACCTCAAGGGGGGCAGCCTCATTTTCAGCCTTTATTTCTTCAACATTTGTGTACTTACTGTGTACTCACCTCAAGATACTGCCTTTTTTTTTTTAATTGTGTCTCAAGTTTTGCTACACTGGCTGTCATCTGACAGTATGTTATCAGTTGGAACTCAAATAATTTTACTATACAGTTACACAGTTAACAGTCTTTATACCCCAAATACAAAAAAATCTATAATATATTTCAGCAAATCTAAGATAACACTGACTGAAAGAGACAAAATTATTTTGTGTACTATTTTTTTATTTTTCCATGCTGGGAACTGAAGCTAGAGTCTCAGGCATATTAGGTAAGAGCTCTACCACCTAGCTATACTCCTGGTCCTTATTTTATGCACTAATAAAAAACAAAACAGAAACACTGCCAAATGGAATGATACTTTTTAAATCACTGGCTGTAACAAGCACTGTGATTTCAGGGATTTTAGAATATAAAGAAATGCATATCTCAAGAATTCATTAAAAATATATCCACCCCTGGCCAGAAGTCAAGGCATGTTCCCTCCTTTCTTTAGGGAGCAAAGATCACTTGGAGAGACAAAGGTACAGTTTTAATATACCTCATGTGAAAATGTCTGGGACTGGAAGCATTTCAGATTTTGTAGTTTTGTTACTGTTTTTGATTTTGGAATATTTTTCTTGACTTTACCAGTTGAACATACCTAGAGTGGAAATCTGAATCTTTTTTTGTGTACGTGGTGCTGGGAATTGGACCCAGGGCCTCAAGCATGCTAGAAAGCACTCTATCACTGAGCTACACCCTCTGCCCTTTTTAAAAAGAGTCTCTATAAGTTGCCCAAGCTGGCCTTGAATTTATGATCCTCCTGCCTCCGTCTCTCACTTGGGACTACAGGTCTGCACTACTATGCCCTGGCAAAAATACCTTTATCTTTTGGCAATGCTGAGGATTGAATCACGAGGCCTTACATGTTCTAGGCAAGTGCTATACCACTAATCTATATATCCTTAGGACTAATCAGAAACTTTTTGAGCATTATATTGCAATTTCAGGTTTTCAGATTAGGGATGTTCCTCAGCCTGTACTGTTTGAGGTAAAACAACTAGTGAACAAAGGGATACCTATCTCACTACAGATAACAGGTATGGCAGAAATGAGGAAAGTCAATAATCAGCATCTTGTTTTCCTAACACGTCCCTCATTTTTCTTTTGCAGTACTGGAGACTGAACCCAGCACTTCATGCATGCTTGGCAAGTACTGGTTCACTAAGTCACACCCCTACACCTGCACTCTTTTAACAGCCAGACTGACAACTATGCAGAAGTAGACTTCTGCTGTTTGCTTTTTTGATGTTCTTATTTACTTTTTGACATTTCACAAAAAAAAAAAAAGTTCAAATACTACCTACTTAGGTTTCATATATACTGGGTCATCGAATCTGAAGTTTTTGTGTCTGCCTTATAGCAGCCACTTATAATCAGAAATATAAATATAAATTTCCTATAAGACAATAAAGAAAAACCTACTCTCTTTTCTTTTCCTTCATTTTTACAATAACTAGTCCCAAATAACAAGGGTCCTTGAGAGAAGAGCAGCTGCAGAACACAGGTCATGATTCTCATCTACAGGTTCTTTTTTCTTCTTAAATTTTTTTTGGGGGGAGGGTACTGGAAACTGAACCCAGTTAGCGCTTTACCACTAAGCTACACCCCCAGCTATTTTATTTACATATTTTTTGAGACAGGGTCTTGGCTAAGTTTTTTAGACTAGTGTTGAACTTGTGATCCTCCTGCCTTAGCCTTCCAAGAAGGTGGGATTATGAGCATGTACTACCACGTCCAGCTAAGCTTTTTATTAAGATTAGAAGACAATTACATAAATGAGGTCAATCAATCCGGGTGAATGAAGATTCCAGACTAAACACATAAAGAGGAAGAACAGATTACAGTTCCTCTCAGCTCTATTTTGATTTGAATCTTATAAAACAATGGAAGTTCTTAGTACTTACACTTAAAGAAATTCATGAGATAATTTTACTCATTGCTGGTGATACAAATCTGTGGATGCTAATGGTAGCATTTCAGACAATCCAAGAAATGTAAAATTTACGATCCCTACGTTTCCACGACTCAACTTTCATCAATATGCTTGCTTATGGCATGTTTGCCCAAGGGCCTCTGGATGCGTTAGACAAATTCTGAGAAACTCAGAAGCTCCATAGCCCCACGGATTGGAACACACTACAGTGGACCCATACTTCCCATACACCACTTATATGCTTCACTCAAACAAATGTTTTTAGCGCATGATACCTCTGTCCTTAACACTAGACACTTGATCACCTGAGAGCCTCCCTGCCAGGCTGCAGTGGCCCTGCTGGTCCTTCAGGGCCCAGACTAGCAGTCCCTCCCTCGCACACTCACCAATAGGAACTGGCTAGACATGCTCTAGGCCCTCCCCTCTCAGCACCTGATCCACTTCCCTTTCAGGATATGTGACCCTTTACCTTCTGGTTATATTCTATCTTCTGCTATGGCTGTAAACACAGAGATATCCTGGAGAAGATGCCTGTATTATTCTCCAAGAAGAAACCAATTCCTGACTTTTCCCCTACAGAAGTAGGGACTGAACCTAGGGATACTCTACACTAAGCTACATTCCCAGCCATATTTATTTTTTATTTTGAGACAAGGTCTTGCTAAGTAACTCAGGTTGATCTTGAATTTGTGATCGTCTTTTCTCAGCTCCCAAGTATTTGGGATTATAGTCATTAAGATTTTTATTGTTATTCCTTGATCTTCCCATGTTAGGCATCCTTCACTGACTTCCTACTGTAAGAAAGCACAATTTAGAAGGACAGCCTTTGAACGCCCCACAGTAAGGGTTACATCACTGCTTAGTGTCTCTGTC
Source organism: Aplodontia rufa (assembly GCA_004027875.1). Lineage (NCBI taxonomy): Eukaryota > Metazoa > Chordata > Mammalia > Rodentia > Aplodontiidae > Aplodontia > Aplodontia rufa. Next base: position 55,973 of record PVKS010011124.1, read on the forward strand.
AAAACTCCTATCTTTTTATTCTGAGGGTAATGCTGAGGCAAAGAAGTCAGCAGAAAGCAAATGGATAGAACATCCTTGATTATGAGAAGAGCATATACCTGTCATCCACAGACAGACACTGAAGCAGGGAACAATACAAATATGATCCCCTGGGAGCAGTTTCCCGTTCTCATAGCTCTCAGAGAAATAGCCAGAGACAGGTGAAAAGCAAGAGAGGATACTCTCAAGACAGATAATAAATAAATGATGAAAAACACAAAGCAGGACAAGAACCTTTTAAATGTATTTTGAAATGAAGAAAGACTCATTCTTTAAATACACTTTAGTTTAAAATGTATTTCACAGCTTTATAATTCTTATTTTTAAAAAAGCGAGAGACAGGGCTGGAGTGGTGGCTCAGCAGTTATGGCACTTGCCTGGCAAGTGCAAGGACGCGAGTTCAAACCCCAGAACCATGTGCACAATGAAGTGTCTGAGGAATGAAAGTCACATGAAAAAAACTAAATAAAGATTGCTTCTCGCTTTCTCTCTCTCTCTGTTCCCTCTTTCTTAAAAAAAAAAAAAAAGCGAGAGAGGGAGAGAGAGAAAGTCAATTTTATTTATTTTTTCATCTGGTTTTTGTTTCTCTGATACTTAGTTGGGTATGTGGTGCTGGGGTTCAAACCTGGGTCCTCGCACATGCCAGGCAAATGCTCTAACCACTAAGCAAACGCTCCAGCCCACAGCTTTATAATTCTTAAGACTCTTAAGGTTCAGATATCTAGCAACAAGAGTTAAGTGTACACATTATCTTTATACAATAAATATAACAATCAAAGTATATCTTGGGGCTGGCATGTCACTCTCAGTGGTAGAGCACTTGCCTAACAAGTGTGAGGACCTGGGTCTAATCTCTAGCATCACACACACACCAAAAAGCTAACTAACTAAATAAGTAAAGGCATAATTGACATTATTCATAACAGGCCAAAGATGAAAGCAATCCAAATATCCTTCATCAATACATAAATAGATAAAGGAAAGTGTACAGACATTCCATGGACTATCATTCAGCTTTAACAATTCATTTATCATTGTAAGAAATGAATCGGGAATTAACTAGCCTTAAAATATTACACTAAATGAAAGAAGTCAATCATGAAGGACCACAGATAAATGATTTATATCAAATATCCAGAAGAGGCTAATCGAGAGACAGGAAGGACACACTGGTAGATGCCAGGGGAGGAAGACAAGGGGAGTGTCTGCTTTTTTGGGAGTGAAAAAATATTCTAAAACTGATAGAGGTGATGGCTGTACAACTCTATGAAATATACCAAACCCCAGTAAACTGTGCACTTAAACCAGGTTAAGTTGTATGGCCTCTAAATTCTGTTTCAATAAAGCTACTGCTTGACAAAGTATATGCAAAGGAACAAAAGCTTCACACATGCCTTGCTCAGCACAGCACCAGAAACATCCCTGGAAAATCCACCCAAGAGCCCCGCTCTCAAAACATATCCCGGTGGCCTTCCCTTGTGAACACTGGCCTCTCACACGAGGCGCCCAGCATGAAGAGGGCTTTCATATTAGTTCCACGTTACAATAGCAACCTCTGTGGCACAGGGAGAGACAGGCCAGAGCCCAGCCCCGCCACCCACCTTCCCACTGCACACACAGCAGCTGCCTGTTCCTTCTCTAACCTGACCACCTACCCTCCCGCACCGTGGCCAAGCAACTAAGAGAGCTTTCACAAAGACCAGGCTGAGGGCAGCAACCTCACCCACA